>JAPHDB010000194.1:0-149104 GCA_030772735.1 Fusarium sp. MBC 181 | reverse complement strand
TCCGGGCCATGATGAGATTATCACTGTGGCTTACTACTATGAGTTACAGTTGTGGCAAATTTAAATTAGTCATAATCTTATCGTGCCCCAGATGAATCCATTACCCATTTTAGAAGTCAAGAAAGTCAGGTTAGTGACAATCTCATCATCTACCTGACGAACCTATTCGTCATCTCAATGATCGGATTTCTACTAACTACTGCAATAGGTTCATCCGGTCGATGATGAGATAATCACTAACCTAACTTCTTAATTTAGCCATTGAAGTTGTAATCTCATCATGTAGGTGATGGTCGGATAAGACTGATTGACGCCAATTTAGTTCTCTCCATTGGTGGGATATAAGCTTCGACAACTTGACGCCATTGCCGATCTCCCACCCGTTATCGTGCTTGACGAGATGCCTTGCAGCATCGCGGGGAAGTAAAAGATAACCGCCCAACGAACCGAAAATCGGTATCACGGCAATTCTATATCAACGGAAACCCCAAACCGGATACCTTGGCGTTGTATCTCTCCACATCGACGGAACTTTTCCGACCCCAAATTTGGTGTCCGCCTCCCAATTCCTTTTCCGAAACTGCGGGGGTTCACTTTTCCGTCCCCCAAAACCACGATCTTCACTAGAGTGGAGCATTGAATATCCGTCTTCACAACGATATATATCTCCTCAATTGACAAACAACAATGGCTGTTTCTAGTGTAACGAATATCGCAAATATGACTATCAGACATGACACCGCCGCAGAGGCGAAACCTCAGCCCCAGCAGCCCTCGGAGGCAAAGCTGTTTACCCTCGATGAAATGATCCGACGCCGCGCTACTGAACTCGGCAATGCAGTTGTGTTCGGAGCGCCGGAGAAGGGTGTAGATGATTTCAAGGAGCATAGTGCTGTTGATATTGACAGATATGCTGATGCGGCTGTTGCGAGATTCTTGAGTCTGGGACTCAAGTCTGTGGTACGTATCTTCATCTTACTATGATGAAAGTGAGTTGACAGTGAGTGGTTAGGATCCTACTCTTGAGAAAGCGCCTGTTGTTGGTATGCTAGGCTCATCAGGAATTCATGTCGTCGTTCAAATCATCGCTTTAAACCGTCTCGGCTATTCAGCGTTTCTTATTTCAACACGTCTTGCTTGTCCTGCTATAACGCAACTTTTGAGTCTCGCAGAATGCAACATTATTCTTACTACACCAACATTCCATCCCGTTCTTGCAGAGGTCCAGCAAAACCGCCAGCTGGAGATATTACCTTTATTACAACCCGACGATGTCTTCCGGCATGATGCGCCGCGCTTTGTAAGAGATTATTCTCCTGAAGCAGAATCTCGCAAAGTAGCAGTGATAATTCACTCCTCTGGCTCAACAGGCTTGCCAAAACCAATTTACCTTACCAACGGAAGCTGCATTGGTGCATTTGCAGTGCACATGAACATGCGCGGCTTTTTAACCTCGCCATTTTTCCACAGCCATGGCTTTTACGAAGTTTTCAGATCGATTTACTCTGGCAAGCAGATTTACTTTACGAATTACAATCTGCCCCTCACGAGAGAAACGGTCATGGCGCAGCTGAGAGCTGTAAGGCCAGAAATCTTTCATTGTGTGCCTTATGTTATTAAGCTTCTTGCTGAGAGTGAGGAGGGTATTCAGATGTTGGCTGATATGAAGATGGTGCTTTACGCAGGGAGTGGATGTCCTGATGATTTGGGCGATAGACTCGTTGAACGGGGTGTTAACCTTTGTGGAAACTATGGAGCGTGAGTACACCAACCCGTCATTTCGAGATAATACTGACCATTGTAGCACTGAGACGGGAAGATTGGCGACTTCCCAACGACCTGAAGGCGACAAAGCATGGAACTACATCCGCATTCTCCCTCCCGCCCAACCATACACCATCTTCGACGAAGTAGCACCCGGCCTCTTCGAATGCATAGCCCTAGACGGTCTCCCTTCAAAAAGCACCACAAACTCAGACAATCCACCCGGTTCATTCCGCACACGCGATCTCTTCACACGTCATCCAACACGTCCTGACTTATGGAAATTCGCCTGTCGACTAGACGACCGCTTCACTCTAATCAACGGCGAAAAGGTCCTACCTCTCCCGATAGAAGGACGTATCCGTCAAGAGGAAATCGTTAAGGAAGCGATTGTTTTCGGCGACGGGAGAACGTATCCTGGAATCCTGATCGTTAAAGCGGATCGTGTGAACGATATGACTGATGAGGAATTTTTGGAAGCGATCTGGCCTTCTGTTGAAGATGCCAACTCGCGAGCGGAGAGTTTCTCAAGAATTCCTAAGGAGTTGGTTCTTGTTGTTAATGCGGATGTGGTTTATCCGAAGACTGATAAGGGGACGTTTATTCGTGTTCCTACGTATCAGCAATTCGAGAAGGAGATTGACGCTGCATATAAACGCTATGAAGGAACCGACGAAACAGCAGGTTCTCTCACCCTCGAGGGTCAAGAACTCGAGTCTTGGCTTCTGGAACAACTCAAGACCAAATGCGGAGTGGAACTTGAATCTTCAGAAGCGGATTTCTTCGCAGGTGGTGTGGACAGTCTGCAATGTATCCAAATGTGGAGTTTGATCAAGCGCGAAATCGACCTTGGAGGAAACCAATCCTCCCTCGGACAGAATGTGTTGTACGAGACTGGAAACGTCAAGTTGCTCGCTCATCAGCTTGAGAGATTGAGGAGTGGTGCTGGCGATGAGAGTGAGGATCAGTTAAAGATCATGGAGAATCTTGTTGAGAAGTATTCTTCATTTAGACCCCATGTGCCTGGTTCTGCGCACCCTGAGAAGGAGCTTGTGGTAAGTTGAACCGTTCTGTTTTTGGTGACGAAGCTAATGGAGGTAGTTACTCACTGGTGTGACTGGTGCATTAGGTGCTCATACCCTCGCGCAACTAACAGCGCAACCCCACGTCGGCGCAGTCTGGGCTCTTATTCGTGCCTCAAGCGACCACGCTGCCAGCGACCGCCTCGAAAAGTCCCTTCAGACTCGCAGTCTCACCCTCTCTGACTCACAACGTGGTAAAGTCCTCGCTTTACCCTGCGATCTCAGTCGTCCAGACCTAGGTCTTAGCGAATCACACATCGCCGAACTTCAAACCAAGCTCACAACCATCATCCATAGCGCATGGGCAGTCAACTTTAACATCTCAGTGCAAAGCTTTGAAGATCAACATATCAAAGCAGTGCATAATCTCATCCAGTTAAGCCTTGATGTCAAGACTCCTCAACCGGCCAAGTTCTTCTTCTGCTCGTCTGTTTCATCAGCTGGTGGTACACCAAGGCCTGGAGAAGTCAAGGAAAGCTTGGTGCCGAGTCCAGCACATGCACAGCATACTGGTTATGCTAGATCGAAGTATGTGGCTGAGCATATCACTGGTAATGCTTGTAACACAGGTGCTAGGGCGAGGGTGTTGAGATTGGGACAGCTTGTTGGTGATACTAAGGTTGGAGAGTGGAATACTACTGAGGGTATACCTCTCATGATTCAGACTGCTGTTACGCTTGGTGCTCTGCCAGCGTTGAACGAGGTAGGTTCTTGATTACGCAATCTGAGGAATATTACTAACATGCAGCAGGAAATGAGTTGGCTACCAGTTGATCTCGCAGCATCAACAATCCTCGACCTCTCCACAAGCACCCGTCCAGATCCCTCACTAGCTTACCACATCCTGCATCCCCAACGATTTCACTGGGGTAAACAAATGCTTCCAGCTATGAAAGAAGCAGGCTTCAAATTTGAGATCCTCCCTACTAGCGAATGGATGGACCGTCTACGCTCTTCCGACCGTGATCCTGCCAAGAACCCTCCCATCAAGCTTCTAGACTGGTTTGAGAGCAAGTACGGCAACAAGGCTTCTACAAAAGCCGAGACAGGACCTTTGGATTATTTGACGGATGTTTCGAGGGAGGATAGTAGCACGCTGAGGAATGTGCCTGATGTTACGGATGTAGAATATGTGAGGATGATGCTTGGACGGTTGCAGAAACGGTGGGAGCAGAGTGCTTAAAGCAAGCTCAGTAGATACTGGCGTTATATCGATTTGTCTATATGCATCTAAATGATCTATAATTCTAAATGCTCTCAGTCTTCACTTTCATCCTCATCTTGAATCTGCTGCTCCGACAACCTCGGATTTCTCAAAGCCAGAGCAAAAATAATCATGGGAATACAAACGCAAATACCCGCAATACAAAGCAACCTCTGCACAGAACTATAACTGCTGATAATAGCATCCCGAATTTCTGTTCCGACTGGATAATCCGGGATTATCGAGAAGGGGTTGTTGTAAATCGCCTTGGCAAGACCTTCGTCAGATTGGAAAGACAAATTGCGCTTGAGTGATTTGTAGAGAGTTTGTGTCCAGATTGCTCCGGAAAGACATGTTCCGAATGCACTGCCCACGTTGTAAAAGGACAAGTATAATCCCGTTAGGATAGCGACGTGTTCTCGTGATGCCGAAGCTTGGATGGAAGCTTGTGTCGGATAAGCAAAGAATCCACCAGCCACGCCAAGCAATATTTGCGCCGCGATAATTCCATCCTTTGATGACACCGATGCGCCGCCGGGATATGCTATCAAAAGTCCGAAAGCGCCCATGAAAAGAAGTGTGCCGCCAACGATGATAAACTTGAGTCGTCGAATTTTGAAAATAACGAGACCGGCGAGGACACCTGTAATGACGCCGAAGAAGGAAAAGAATGATAGAATCCGAGTTGCGTTCTCGATGGAAAAGTCGAATGCGACAATGAGGATCGTGTAGAGATAATTTCCTTGTGTGCACCATGCCAAGTTGAGTAAACTTCGCACAGCGAGGGCTGACCAAACACCTCTATCGCGGAGAAGATGGAATGGAATAAGAGGATGTCTCGCACCGCGTTGCTCCCAAGTGATAAACGCAGCCATTAAACAGAATCCCAATACCAAAGGTAGGATGATACACCAGCTTTTCCAATGACTTGCTGTTCCTCCAGCAACAGTCAATGGGGCAAGGATGAGTGAGAATGCTGTGACAAGAAGAACCAGACCGATGATATCGAGTTGATGAAAAAGATCTGCTCTTCCCTTTTTCGTCTTGAGGGAAAGAAGAGCTACCTCTTCGCTCTCTTTGCCAGTTGTCCAGGTCTTTCGCTCCAGGAAATAAAGACATGAGAGAAGGGGAAGGGAAGCGATGGGATATATAATCGCCCACATTCCCAAACCCCAGCGCCAACTCGTTGTTTCCAGGACTGCAGAAGTAATATTCCCACTGATCCACGTGTTGATGAGAAACGGAACCGCGGGAAGATAACTGAAGAATACTCTTGCCCGCATACTCGAAAAATCCGCAATAAGGACCTCCAAAAGCAGCACAATACAAGTATACCCCGTCTGATAAATCATACTACCCGTACAAAAAACCTCAACACTGCCCGCACTCGCCTCAATAGCAATACCAAGGGTATACAGTACGGTGCTTATAGCAATAACTTCAAACCGTCCAAAAACATCAGCGATCTTGGCCGCGCTAGGCTGCACGGCGACCGCGATGACATTCCGTAAAACGTTGATGGTGGAGAGATACGAGTGTAGGTCGAAGCTAGATGTTGCGTAGGATTGGTATGCGAGACGGGTTTGTGATTCGAGGCCGTAGGCGTAGCCGACGAGGAATATGCCGGTGAATAACCAGATTCGGTGGGTGCGTGTGAGGGAGCGGGATATGAGGGCCATGCGGGCTACGCCTGCGGATAGACGTTTTGGATTTGCTGGGCGAGCAAGAGTCGCATTGTGAGGTGTGTCTGGAAGGGTACTCGGGCCGGGTGCGCCTAAAAGAGGCGCTGTCTCAGCAGAAGCCATGGTCTCAGTATCCCTCAAAATAACTGAGAGCTCTGATGTTGCAAAAGAGAAAAATACAAATACGAAAAACACCGAGATATCTGCAGGGGTATCATCTGATTACTCTGTCAAATTTTCGCGCATTGTTACAGAAACCCCTGTCAGGTGCAGGTGCTGGGTGCCTGATGGACAATGTGACACCTGATTCTGGGCCTTGTGACATGGCATGACAAAGCGGACTTTCGGAAATCTGATAAGATTATCCAATGGCTACGGATCTAACCGCCGACTAAGTGGGGATCCTGTCGGAAATGGACGGTGGGAATGCCGAGATCGGTTTATCTGATCGGTGATGGAAAGTATAATTTTGAGTTTGAGAGATCAAGGTCGGTAAGAGGTTGATAGCTGAACCGGCATGTCTTGGGTGAACTATTGAGGTGTTTTATTCAATTAGGTCATGTTTGGGTACAGGCTTCCTTTAATACGGAGGATGTCTAGGGTAGTGATGGGAGTGTGACTATTAAATCATCTCATATCTACGTCAAGATACAAATTGTCTTCGTAGAGGAATGATGAAACTTTTATACCGTATATGTTCAACGAGGTCAAGCCTGATATCAGCTTATTGTCCTCAGCAATACCGAATAATGTTGTCAGACATGACGTTCACTCTTTGTTGCGTTCGACTTCAATCATTATGTCTCACCACATGTGAAGCAGGTACGATTTGTATAGTATTATAAAAACGACTTGACACACAGCCTCAGGTCGGAGTATCACTCCACTATGGACAATGCATTTACATTTACCAAGTTTATACTTGACCTGAGGAATGACACCCAAGCTGACCCGAGAGGTGCCCCCAAAATTGACCTGAGAGGTGATCCATAGATGACGTAATCTAGCCAATCATGTGTCTCGGGTCATCTACCCCGACGTCGAGTGGACCTGAAATGTTTTCAACAATAACCGCACCTTAGCCGTACCAGCAATCTTAGGCTTTCGATTTATCTTACAAGTATCGATAGCGACATCTTGCGAATCCGTCAGAATTTGTCTCTTGGTCGTCAATATCACCGTCCATATTCACGCTGAGAAAGACGATTTGTGAAGATCACAACTTAACCCAACATATATTCGAAATGGACCGATAAGACGTCAGTACGAGGGACGCATCTTTAGAAAATTCCAACTATTATTTTAAATGAGATGTATTAGCATAACGCAAGGTTATATGAGACCCTATGATTAGTCCCATCTAGTCTGCCCTCACTGATAATGTCGTTTAAGACTCAGATCCCTCCAAAATCCCTCCTCTTCCTCATCATCCTTCTTAAACGCATAGGCTGGCGTAAAAGCGATATAATTAATAGCTGGTTTCCCAAGAGATGGGGGTTTGATAGCTATGTTTGAGACTGGCTAGAGTTGTATACTTTACTCAATGAAGTCGGCATGAAGGGTAATGAGAATGTGCAAGCGTCTAAAAAACTGATGAATCGATACCGCATCGCTCATATATGTGAGCAAATTCTTGAAGAGGGATGCGCGATGGCGAGGAGTTTACAGCCTACTCGAGCTGAACTGGCGTATGAGATGAGCTTTTGCAGTAAATTGCCTCCTCAAGGGCCGTCTCCGGTTCCTTCAGAAGCAGGGTTTGTGATGAGACAGGCAGATGGAGACGAGACTCTCAGCAAAGCATCTCCTGGCAAGATGCTAGACTTGTCATGGTTCGACCCAGACCTACCAGTAACCTCCGGGGCCATCGGACTTCTGTCAACCCTTGAAGATGACTTTATCCATGCAACACCTACTATCAGGACTTTCTGGACCGAAGACATGGAGCTTGCTGGTATAGGCATGGCACATAAAGTAGGACACATGGAGTCCGTCATCGGTTCACCAAAAACCTTCCACGCGAGCCATGTACTACTCATCCCAACGAACGATTGGCTTTGTGGTATAACTTTCACAACCCGCGAAACCGCAAAAGATGAAAATGCACCACTAAAGCGTCGCGTGATAGGCATCGAGTTCGACTTCTTCGACACGAAGAGAGTGGTGTGGGGGGATATGAGAGGAGAAAAGAGATTATTCATGCCCCAGAGTAGCCACTTCATTGTTGGTCTTGCTGGTGAATGGACTCCCGGTAAGCCTTTGCACAAGGTTGGGATATTTCAGGAGCATTATGAGAAGATACCCCCTGGTGCATAAACTCGCCGCCTAATGCCCAAGGGGAGCAAAGAATATGAATTGCACGCCACAGACCCCGAAGCAGGGAACTTCCTCTGGGAAGGAGCTGTACCACGCGCCAATGTTCAACTATCGCCCTGTTATCCTCGTCCAGCAGACCCTTACTTGATAACAGAATTCACGCTGTTTGAATTCGACATCGTAAGGACAACTTCGTGTCCTCAATTGGTATTGACGCACAGCTCGGTGCTTTTGAAGTCAAATTTAACCACTCCACAAGTTTCCCCAATCGCCTGATCGGTGGGAATGCAAAGGCAATGCAAAACCTCTGTTTCAAAGGGGGTGAAGTCTTAACCCAATGCTACGTTACTGGGACCGAGCGAGTTGAGGGTATACGGCTTATTACCAGTAAGAGACGGCAGATGATCATTGGGAAGGACGGACCAGATGCGCAGCCGCTTATTGGCAAGCTTAACGCTAAGGATATCGTGGGCTTTTATGGCACCTGGGCAGAGCGCGGCACTCCGCAAGCGACTTTGATATCTTTTGGTGTTTTAAAAGGAGAGCCGAGGCTGCACGCTTCCGACTTTACAGAGGATGATCCTCATGGTTATCGTTGGTGTCCCAGCGGTCCTCCTCCTGGACGTTCCGCCCAAGAAATCGATCCTATCTATGGTATCATCACAAACAGCCAAAAGGGAGTCACACCTCCCAGCCAGACCAGAGTCGTCTGGTTAGACTGCACCAAACCTCTTCGGTCCATGAAAGTCAACATGTGCCACAACACATCATCCACAACCCTCCCAATAGTATCAATCACACATAACTTCGCCGACAAGTCATCATCAAGCTTTGGTCCCGACTTTATCTCGCAGTCGAACGACACGTCAGGAGTCAACGGACATCCATGGTGTCACTGCGCTTACGGTGGTGCTGCAGCTGGGGAATTAGAGAAAAGTCAACATTACACCACCAACACATGGGAAGTTGGCCGCTCACGCCTGACGACTTTACGACTTTGGATCGGCGATGGAGGAGCATTGACTGGACTGCAATTTGTATCTGAAAACGGGAGAACGAGTCCTTTTTGGGGATCCAACTGGATAGGTTGCCCTGTGGAAGTGGACTTGCCTTTTAAGTCTGGAACCGGCGCAGCGCTGAAATTCTTTCTCGAATCGGACGAGAGGAATGAGAAGGGTGTGGACTTTGTGGTTGTTGCGGTTTAGGTACTGAGCATCGAGCTAGAAAAAGAGGAAGAACTGGTATGTTGAACGGGGTTTGTCTGAAACGATTCTTTGCTAATCTTATGATAGGAGCCATGGCGTAAAGAATTAATCGCTTCGTGGGGTCCCCGAAGGCTAAGAAAGAAATACAGGGTGTAGAATGTCATGAGAGTGGCTTGTTATAGAATAACTGGATTTTAGAGGGATAAGTAGTGATCAGGTATAGATATTCTTCTTTGCAGGTATTTCGATATCGAAACCGTAAGGGTTACGAATAGTCTAAGATCCCACCCACAGAATGTTACCAAGCTAGTCAGTTTTCTCAAGGTCATAATTTCCCAAAGCCCTCATATGTATGGAGCGACGATACTAAGTGCTGGACTGAACCGACGTTGTCACGATGACAGCACAGCCTCAATTCGTTTTCTCGCAACGTTACTTCTAAGTAGTAGGCACTGATCCGTCGTCACATCCTTCGCAATGCTGACCTACTTAGTTAAGGTTATTTCAATCTGGAGCGAGACCAATCAGTTGTGCGCTCTAGAACATGAGTGACCCTCCTCGGAAAACTTCGTATAGGCTAAGAAATGAAGGAAGCGACGGCACCTTTTGGACAGACCGTCTGGCTCTGAGTGGACTACGCCGCATGCCAAGGTGGTAATTTTCCTTAGGTGCAGGGACTGTGGATCGTTTGCCTGGGGCTGAGAACACTGGAAGAATTTGCTCTCCGCTGCCTCCTATCGGACACACTTGCTGAGACATCAACCAGGAACTATTGGTTAATCGTGGATGCATAGTTTGGCCATCTATTGGAAACTGTGATATGAAAATCACTAGTTAAATGCTTAGGTACTGATAGTCGTCTCCGATGTCCCGAAGGTCCCTGATTTTCCCCTGTAGCCCTACAGCGGGTGGCTGAGGCTAACAGTGGATCTTGCACAAGCGAGTGAGATCTTAGCACACGCTAAAGAGGAAACAGCTCATTGAAATGACTCTACTCCGGAAAGTCTAACCGTTAACTTCACGGCAACATCTCAACTAGGTAATCACCGGTACTATCATCCGACTACCCACACACCATGCGACGTCGGTGATGTTCATTATTGGAAGGAAGAGAATTAGGCTGAGGACCTTTGGAGGGGCACGGTAGTGGTGGCCTAATTTGCCTTGCAAGGCTAAGACTTCACGATGGTAACATTTGAGATTTTGATGGATATAAAAGGCCCCCAATATCCATGAGCAATTACCTTTTCTCATCAGCTCACAACCACTCAACACAACAAGAACACCTAATAATTCTATCGCTTCAACCATCAAAATGAAGTTCTCTACCATCACCTCCCTCTTCCTCGCCAACGCCGGCCTCTCCCTGGCCGCCCCAGCCGACGCCCCAGCCAAGGAGCCAAGCAAAGTTCTTCTCAAAGCCACAGCCATTGAAACCACAAAGGGCGACAATGGCATCACAACCCCCCTCCCCATTCAACCCGGCATGGTCGACAACTGCGACCGCTTCCACTTCGTTGAAAAGAACACAGGCTGTCTCGGTATCGCCTCCGACTACGGCCTGAACGTCGAGCAGTTCATGGCATGGCACCCTAATGTCGGCAAGAACTGTGAATACCTGTGGGCAGACGCCTATGCTTGTATCCACACCATCGGATACACTCCTCCCACGACTGTGAAGTGCTATGGAAACACCGACATCTTCCCTTGGGGTGCTGACAAGGCGGCTGGCCTTGCTGCCGCTAAGGAGTGGTGCTACAACGGTGGTGGTGGCGGCGTATACGAAATTTACGAGGAGAAGAAGACATGTATCAATGCGCCTTCTGGTCGGGGCAAGTTTGTGTTCAAGACCAAGACTTCTCACGGCGCCAGGGCTGGGCTCACTGGTGGACGATGCCAGAATTTGCTTGCCCTCGGCATCAACGGGTGCTCTTTTGGAGCTATTGGAAACGATGGTTTCTGGATGTATGAGTAAGTCACCTCACCTTCGATTTCTCTTGGATTTGTGAGTTTGATACTAACGATCGGTTTTAGGACGAGCTTCCATAAGGGAAAGTGTGACGAGTAATGGCTTTGGAAACCATGTACTGGTGATGAAGACGGCACAAAATCACTACAAGTGAGGATGTCAACCCGTCTTAATTGTCTGATAAACTCTAGACACATCGTGTCATGATAGTTGGGGATACGATAGTGGGAGAATTCACGTATATAATTAGTTACCAGAATTATAAGCACCTTTTACTAAGCAGCCTGTTTTGTCGTGCCTGGATTATTTTGTCCCTTTTGGCGCCCAGGATGCTGTTGGTTGAGCTGGCGCATGGAATCCAAGGATGATTGGTTGCAAGCTACCAACGGCCCTTGCGAGGCAGACTTGCAGGTAAAATGGTGTAGTGCACAGCCTGATTTTCATTTTCCCCTCTGAAGAAGCTGAAAACACGAATTCGTCTTACTTTTGCTATCAATTCAACCAAATCCAGGCGACCTCGACTGGACGCATCAAAATGTCCCGACGGCGCGCATTTGAGGACAATGAGATCACGTTATCTCAACACAACAAACGGCCATGCTCCGGTCTTACCTCGTTTGACCGCTACACTGTAGCCTGGTTGTGCGCGCTTCACATAGAGATGGCGGCAGCGCGGGCAATGCTCGACGAAGAGCACGACAGCCCCCCCAAAATTGATAGCAATTCGTATGTTTTGGGGACTATTCAAGGACAGCACGTCGTTATAGCCTGCCTCCCAGCTTCAGCCTACGGTACTAACAACGCGGCTATCGTCATGAGCAATCTGAAACGAACCTTCCCCAATATCGATGTATGCTTAATGGTGGGAATTGGCGGTGGGGTTCCCACTAATAAGGCTGACATACGACTTGGGGATATCGTCGTTGGAACGAGGGTCATGCAATATGATCTAGGGAAGACAATTAACGGCGAACTGCAACGCACCGGGGTTTACAAGCATCCAGGCATTTCTATCCTCACTGTTGTCTCCAATCTGCGCTCGCGACATGAGCTGGAAGGAAGCAGGGTACCGGAAATTCTGAAGAGCAAGATGGAAGACCACGCCACGTATGGGCTACCACCTGAACCAGATCGTCTTTTCAAATCAACATATAATCACCCTTTTCCAGAGTTTTCTTGCGACGAATGCGATCAGGACAGGCTGGAGGCTAGAAAGACAAGACCTTCTAGCGATCCTGCCATCTACTATGGGGCCATTGCATCGAGCAACCAGGTGATGAAGGATGCCATTTGCCGAGATAAGATCGCCGGTGAACTAGACATCCTCTGCTTCGAGATGGAGGCTGCTGGGTTGATGGACATCGAGTCCTGTTTGCCGATTCGTGGAATCTGCGATTATTCTGATTCTCACAAGGCTAAAGGTTGGCAGCGGTACGCCGCGGCGACTGCAGCTGCTTACGCGTATGAGCTCTTACAGGTCCGAGGGAAAGAGCCGTGGGAGGGCAAGGCTGCTGAGTCTTCTGACTATGGTATGAACCCTTTAACTTAAGACCATCTCTGATGTCCTTCGAGTTCGCGCTTTCCTACAGGAGAGTTTAGACCAAACTAGGTCAATCATTTCAGATCTTGGATTGACACATTTAACAGAAAAAGACCAGGAGTCGAAAAAAGATAGGAAGCGTGAACGAGAACGTCGTAAACAAATACTCCATTCCTTGAGCTTTGAAGCGATTGACACTCGCAAGACAACGATAAGAGACGCCCGCTCAAGTACATGCCGATGGTTCCTAAGGAACGAAAGTTACCTCATATGGAAAGACCCTTCCAAGATATTAGAGCATCACGGTTTCCTTTGGATACGTGGGAAGCCCGGCGCGGGTAAGTCAACCATCATGAAGTTCATCTACGTCGCGACCAGAGAGGGGGATAAGGACAACCAGATCCTGACTGCATCGTTTTTCTTCAACGCCCGAGGAGGAAAGCTGGAAAAAAGCATTGCAGGAATGTATCGGTCTTTGCTTCTTCAACTTCTAAGGGGCTTTCCTGACCTTCAATGCGTCTTCAGTGACCCCGAACTCCTTCCGCAGTATCAAACCACATGTCCTTCCCTCAACTGTCTAAAGGGTCTTTTCCGAAGTGCGGTCCTGAAGCTAGGTCAAAGGTCATTCACATGCTTTATCGACGCCCTAGATGAGTGCGATGAGCAGCAAGTTATGGATCTAGTCAGTTTCTTCGAAGATATCGCCGAAATATGCACAGAAAAAGGCATTAGTCTTAGAACCTGCTTCTCAAGCCGCCACTACCCGTATATCGACATCAACCGGGGTATGCGACTCACTGTTGAGAACCAAGAGGGCCATGCTGGTGATCTAGTGAGGTACATCCAGTCCAACCTTCGGATCAAGGACCCGGCTCTTGTTGCACAGCTCCAGGAGAGAATATTAGTGAAGGCATCTGGGGTCTTCTTATGGGTAGTTCTGGTCGTTGATGTCTTGAACGATGAAAACCGGCGTGGACGCCTTAACATTCGAAAGAGGCTTGAGCAAATTCCCAGTGGTCTAAGTGAGCTCTTCAAAGATATTCTAAGAAGGGATACCTCTAACGCGGAGGAGCTTCGACTATGCCTTTTATGGATCCTACTTAGCAAGCGGCCACTGGGGCCGGACGAGTACTACCATGCTCTGTGGTCTGGACTCGCCCTGGAGGGACTAGCAGACTCCGAGTTGCCAAGCGTTGATGCTACAGATGCGGATGACTGCTTCGAGAAAAGTGTCATCAGCTCTTCCAAAGGTCTTGCTGAGATTACCAAGGGAAAGAATCCGACCGTCCAGTTTATACACGAGTCTGTTCGTGATTTTCTCGTCAAAGATAGGGGCATCGCTGAAATATGGCCGGAGTTTGACTGGGAGAGCTATGGTCATAATAAGCTGAAGCGCTGCTGCGATCTCTATTTACAGTTGTGTTACACTCTGGAAACCGATATCTCCAAGGCGAAACATGCCCTTGCAGCAGATAATTCTCTCATACTCTGCGGATGTAATATCGAGGAGAATTACCCCTTTGCGGCGTATGCTAGCCAGTACGTCTTAGATCATGCAAACTCTGCGGCAAGTACGTACTGTCAACTGGAGTTCATACGCAATTTCCCGACACATAGTTGGATCACCCTTGTCAACAAATATGAGATGCACAATATCTGCATGTACACCCGTGAAGCAGATATCTTGTACATTCTTGCGGCTAGGGGACATTCGCTTTTACTCCGCACGAGACTGAAGACCGATCCGAGTATTGATATTGACGTTCTCGGTTTGAAAGAAGGATACGGACACCCTCTCACAGCTGCCATGGCCAAAGGAGATAAAGACAGTGTACTGGCCCTTCTAATGTTATCCTCGCCCTTCTTTGAGGGAGTTGATGTCACGGCCGGGATAACGCCCAATATCGAGTCTATAGTGAAAAGCCCCACCCCGCTGAGTTGGGCCTGCGAGAACGGCTATCTTGGCATTGCCAAGCTTCTCGTCCAGCGAGGAATGTCCAAAGACGTTAGCGGGAACTGGACGTTGTTCATGTTGGCCCTGGAGAACGGCAAAGTCGAGATCGCAAAATGGCTGATGGAAATTGAGGATGATACCTCGAAGCTAGCCGAACCGGATTCCGCAATATTCTCAGCCGTGAAGAGCGGCTATGCAGATATTGTTGAGTTGCTTCTGGACCGGGGCATGGATCCTAATCGCGTCCATGGCAGTGCACCTTTACTTTGCATTGCCCTGGCTCAAGGCCACGATGCAGTGGTGAGGGTCATACTTAACAGGGGAGGAGATGTCGAGGTCGAGATTAATCACAATAGGCGACCGATACACCTTGCCAATTCCAAAGCCTCGGTGGAAGCGCTGATTGAACATGGAGCAGACATCAATGCCCGGGATCCGTCAGGAAGAACGGCTCTCTGGCATTTGATCCAAAATAAGAGCCATAGGCAATTAGACATTCTCTGCAATAGCGGGGCAGATATCTCCGCCAAAGACCATGGAGGTAATACCTGCGTCCATGTCGCTTGTCTTGATAGCCACCACGATCTAGTACTTCCAATCCTCCTCAAATATGGAGCTGATATCAATGCCCGAAACAACGATGGGAACACACCCCTGCATGCCGCCTTCTCAAAATGGGGCTATGACCATTATAAAACAGCGCTCTGGACCGCACATGGTGCTGACATCAATTCTCAAAACAATCAAGGCCAAACACTACTTGACTTGGTAGTAGACAAAGGCGATACGGAAGCTGTAGCGTTTCTTGCCCAGAGAGGAGCAGTCCGCGGTGTCAGAGTCCCTGATTTTAGTCATGAGGTCTATAACATTGGTACCTTAAAGAAGCATTGATAACGCTTCTGTCATCAAGGAAAGTTTCAATTAAAGTGTGCACATATGCATCCTTGGAGTGATGTATTGACCTCCGGTAAAAGTGGGATATCCGGTATAGCTAAATCTTGCACTATTGGCTACGAGTAGGTCAGTCTAGACCTTCCTTTCAGTTCTCCTGAGTCTAAGATAATTCCACCAAATCTCAGCTTTAAAGTTCGAATGCTTCGTCACCATCTCTTCGACACCCATATCAGTAAACTCTTTCAGCCAAGCATCCGCATCATCTCACTCTACGCCTCTCGACCCCTTCAGTATATCAATCCAGAACCATCCCGCCGCAGCTACCAGATTCTCTATCACCACAATAGCATACGTCCTGAAAGCCTCTTCTTTCTCTGTCTGAGCTGCATTGTTGTAGACTTTCCATGCTGGCTGCACGATCAAATTGGATTAGGAAACCTCGACTTCCCATAGCTGTGGTGCAGCTTCGTCGTTCAGTGCAGCGCGGACCTAGTTTGGTGTGCGTTCGTGGTTTGGGAACAAGGCCATTTGCATCAGTTTAGGAAGGGATAGCTTACCCTCCCTGGCCATGCGCATGGTGACGTCTTGGAGGATGTGGCCGCCTGGATTCGAGGGTCTTGTCTCTCCTTCGGGCTTTTTTTCCGCCGATAGCAGCGATAAGGTGCCCACCCTCGCGGATTTCTTTGGCTCTGAGTTTGAACAGCTTCATTAGGTCTGTGTGAGCAGCTGTTGCTAGCGCTCTGTGACGAGCGATGGCGTAGTCAGGTGGAGAGGCCGTTGCATCGAGACTGAAGGTGGAACTGTGCTCGAGATAGTTAAAGGATGACCATAAGAAGCCAAGCTCTACGGAGCTTGCAAGGACGACTTGTTGGTAGAAGCTAACAGGTATAAGACTTAATGCAATCAACTATTAAATTGTAGGTTGCATAGCTTTTTAACTAATTAAGATAATTTACATTTAGTTTCCTTTCTTCTTAGAAGTAAATTTATGCTATACCTATTTTGAGACATAATGTGCGATTTACGCGTCTGGCACAGCGGCTTGCATCGGCCAATTTCATTATCTTTCATAAATTTGCAACAAATGTTGTCTTCGCCTAGTACTATCACGCTAGCTAACTGGTAATATTCAGAGCGAAAATCAGGCCTTACATCCTGAGCTTCACCATAAGATACATCGCAATAGCTAAAGCAAGCCTCAGCCCCCCATGATAGTAAGTAGTTGGGGAACCGTTGGTCAATAGCTCTGTACCAGGGTAATGACGTTATGCTGGACTCTTATCACGTCTTCACCCCGCATGGCTTGTATTAAAGGAGAACCTCCACGTGCTAAAATACCTCACACAACATCATTCTCAAAATTCGAACAAGCACCATGTCGCATTTAATTTACCTAATACGACATGCAGAATCGGAACATAACGTTTCAAAAGACTTCTCACAAAGAGATCCACCTCTCACTTCCTTGGGTCTTTCTCAAGCATCAGCCCTCGCCGATACATTCCCTCATCCAGGGTCAATCGCCGCAATATTTACTTCTCCACTCACACGCACCCTACAGACGACACTGGCTGGCTTCTCCCATATCTTGAACAAACAATCCCTTAAAAATAATGGCAGCGAAGAAGGCGCCCGTCTGATCATAGACCAGGACCTACAGGAGCGAAGCGACCTTCCCTGTGACACCGGATCCAAACGTTCTGCGCTTGAGGTAGCTTTTCCGCTCCTTGACTTTAGCGCCTTGGCTGAGGATTGGTATGCCGAAGACGGTCCTTACGCGGTCAACGATTCTGCCGTTGCCGCACGAGCTAAAAGATTCCGAGAGACATTGCGAGACACGGTTCACGACATCGACAGAAACGAAGATCTCGTGAGCATACCGAAAAATATTGTTGTTATCACACATGGCGTATTTATGAAGTATCTTTGCGAAGATATGACGATTGATCTTCCTAAGGCAGGCTGGAGGACCTTTGCGATTGCTGATGGTGTCAATGGTGAAGCTGTATTGAAGCCTATTGAATGAAATATCTATTTAGTTGATCTCGGAATTACAGCATCGGATTGTCAGACAATCCAGAATTTCGTCATTTTGCCCTCGTAAACATGTCCCTGATTGCAGCATTACAGAGGCTATATCCGTTATCTTTACATACACGTACCAAGGACTCTCTTGGCTGGGGCCAGAGAATTATCGTGGTGTAATAAACCATGAGAAAGGCCTTCTCCGCACAATTCTTGCCCACATGTGACGCGGCCTAATGGATGGGTCTGGAACCCGGTGGACGTCATCTGCCACCACGTATTAGAAATCGATGGAGAATATTTCAAGTTGAGAAAGACAGCATAGTTGAATGACGATTGAGTTAAATAAGCAGCCAGCTTGGACTAGGGACAGGCACAGGCTATCCAAACAATATTTTGAAACCACTCTTTTCACTGACTAGAAGATTGAAATGACTGGTAAGATCCATCGCTATAGAGTATGATCATACTGTGGTGTGCGAAGAAGATACTAACAAAATATTTTCTAGCGCAGAGATTCATTAAATTCTGGCCGGGTTACGACAATTTTGATTAGAACTGTTAGTCCTTGAGGTACAACCTCCTCATTCATTCTAAGGCCATCATCCTCCAGGCAATACAACAATACTTAGGTAGCAAAGCGAAAGTCGAGCCTGGTTTTAAAGATCAGTTGACTGGTAATGTCACTAGAGAACAGATACATACCACTTATTGCCTTTATCGGAGGTGGTTGTCCTGTACTGGTGTTGTTCATCTGGCGTCATTGCATCCCATTTCTTGACCTTTTGGTTGTTCCGCCACCTGTAGTAAAAGAATGTGCCCGGGTATTGGATAAGCTAATAAAATGTGAGATTTCGTCCTGCACGGTATGAAATAATGGAGGTGGATAATACTTACACACATCCAGATGCAAATAACAAGTAGGCCCTTGTTTGCTTTAAAGTATCGTGGAGAATCATCAGGCTGGTAAACTATAGATTGTCAGTGAATATTTTCTCAAGGTAGACTTGAAGTCTTACTATTGGCCCCGATCATTCCACTGACTTGAACCCACATGTTGTAAAGACTACAGGTCGTTAGAAGCGGTGGTGAGTATAATGAAGGGTTATCTTACGATGCAGATACCGTCCTGTTTTGTACTGACCCAGCATTCCTACTGGTCCAAGCGACTTGAATCGGGTGAGTACTATAGATTGTTAGAATAGTCAGCCTTCAGCTGTAACGCCACTTACTAAGGGAACGACAGCAGAACAGTGGAGATTGCGAAATAAGCCCAAGGCCCAATCGGATCTGGCAGGGCGATCAGTGCCACGAAGCACGGAAGTAACCATGCATCCTCCGCCATAGACACAAAGCTTCGGTTATTAATAAGCTCACTGAAGGCTGTGATGGCCAGCATGGTAATACAGGATCCAACAATGTACGGGATCGATAACAGGTTGGATTCGATGACATTGAAGCCGAGACCACGGAAGGATAGCGTGAGATATTGGTTGACTGGGTACTTGGGCAGCCCAAAGAGCAAGCCGAGAGCATACAGAGGCCACATGTCGTAGTCTTTGGTGCATTCCCAGATTTGTCGGATAGATAGACCTTGTCTGTTGTACATGCCTCCTTTTTGAGGGTCATCTCGAATAACTGGAGCGGATTAGAATGCGACGTTACTCATGGCGGTTAATCGGCTTACCAGAGTTGACAATGATCTTTTGTTCCTTTTTGTTGAAGTAACCCTTGGGACACCAAAAGCTCTCGGTTCTTGCAGGTGATTGAGGCATCAGAAAGAAGGATGCAACTCCGATCAGGACTATGGTGATGTTAGAAAGAATCAGCTCGGAAGGTAAATCGAGTACTTACACGTGAAGGCACCCTCAATGAGGAAGAGCCATCTCCAGCCTTCATATCCAAGCAGTCCTCGCATAGACACCAGGCCGACGGCTGCAAAACCAACAGCTATGTCCACTATCATTCTTGTAAGTATCCGTATTCAACAATAGCCTCATCACATACCAAGTTGAGATGACATCCAGAACCAGGCTAGTCGGATTGGAAGCTAAAATGGTCAGTGGTAATTCGAGTGAGCTCTGGTCCGAACCAACATACTCTTGTGCCAGTGTACCAGTAACTTAGGTAGAGAATTGTGTCGCTGTGGCTTGTTAGTCATACGATAGATACTTCATGCAAATATGTGACCTACGGAATAAAACCACCTTGGAATGTGGCACTGACAAGTTAGCAATGCTACTCGCCACGACTTGGGAGAAGCTTACATCAAGTACCGGGTGGCAAGAAAAGATGCACGGCCCTTTAAGAAGAATTGCATAGCTGAGATGAAACTGAAGATGCAAAGCTGGATTGGGATCCACATATCGGGGCCAATGCTGATAAAGCGTGAGCTCAGCGGAAGAATTAGCGGTAGTTATGTGACTTACCGTTTGGAGATCAGCTGGGAAGGTAACTCGGCCACGAGAAAGCCGACACGAGAGATCGTTTGTCCAATGTTCTGCAGTAGATAAGTACTTTGCTTTGGATCCTCCCAGTACTATTGGGGGTGGGTTTGGTGCCATAGAGCAACTTACATAGTCAGATTGCGTGATACCTAAATTGTCAAGCATGTTGTCTGATACAGCGTTCTGAATGTTGTTCCTGTCGATGTTCAAGGCTGCAAACATGACACAAACCCAGATCTATCAACGTCAGTCTCACTTCGTGGCTGTTCTTAGACGCTACTTACCATAATCTTCCAGTCAACTTTGCGTCGTACTTCATTCTCTTCACGCCATGTCCAGCGAAAGTTGGGATCAAAAGCTGACCAATTCTCCCACTGCGGGTGGATATAGAGTTCTTTGTATCGCTCGAGGTCTGGCGAGTCCCAAATACTTGGCTGCGTAGCGATCTAGTTCGAGTTAGGACCTTAAACATGTTGGCATACCATGGTTATATATGTTTCGTACCGCATCGAGGTCGCAGACATCGTCCTTTCGAGGTTTCCTGATCCGGAGAAATCGAAGAATGGCGTCGCCCATTGCTGATTCCATTCGTTGACCCTGCTGTGCTGCCAATGCTGGCGCTGTAGGAGGCACAGAATCGTTGGTGGATCCATTGTTATCTACCTTGTCTTTCGCTTTAATGCTGCCATTGTCGGAGTGAGGCTCTGATTTTTCTGACGGAGGGACAATAGCAGGTGATTGAGGCGACATTGTCGAATTATGCAGCCTGTTCACTCTGTAGTGATGATAGAATTCCACAGTAAGATGTACTGAACACTACAATGCAGGGTCACCGCACAATATTTAAACAACTGTTGATCACTCCAGCACCCTGGAAAAGGTTGTATTGCGATAAATCGGGTGAGTAAGCTAGGTAAGATCCTTATACGCCTTACGTAGTAGCCCGGGTCATGGAGTGGCACATCGCGATAGATAGTAATGTGAAAATTGCCTATCTAGGTTAATGCGAGGCAATTGCCCGAACGAAGTTCAATGAATCTCCGAGGAAATACAGGGAATAATGATACAAATTCGATCATCTAGCTTGAATGCATTGGATTTGCTGGTTGCACCATCGATTGGCAATCTGTGGAGACAATGTCGTGATTGTTTCACCCGGGTCATTGTGGCTGATGTAAGGCGACAACGATAATAGTGGAGGACAATTATGGCAACAAAATTATGGTAGAAATATAAATCTCCATTTATCACGTAACAGAAGCACTCAGAAGGACATCCATGCCATGTGCTAACAGAACTGACCGCTTCTTGGTTCGTGACTTTGTCAAAATATTTGAGATAGATACAGAGCGTAGATACCAAGGGAAAAGTCCAGACATTAATGGACACAGTAAAGCAGGAGGTGGCCAATACTGACAAGGACCCTTAGGGTAAAGATGACGCGAATAAAGTAGACCAGCAAAATTGGAACGAATACCGAAAAATGGGTTTCACCGAGAGCACCAAACGTGATGCCCTTAAGTGATTGAATGCAAGAAACGACAATCAAGCGGTAATCTGTCAAATCGGGTCACTTTCAGTGTACTTGCTGAAGTCCCAGGTCGAGTTGTAAGACTTTTGGAGTGAAACCAGATCAACATCGTGCTTTTGTCGTTGGCCTCCCTTGCCAAAATGCTGAGCGTTGATCCGGAGTAAAAGTTGCGAGGTTGAGCCTTCTTCTGCTTTTGCCAACTCGGGAAACGCATCTTCAAACTTAGCAATGATTTCTTCTGGCGTAAAGGCATCCCTCGGTTTAGACTCGATCTCCTTTTGGAAAAAGCTAACATATGCTCGTGTGTGGTCAGTGTCTTTAGTTCCATTAAAACCTTCTTCGTCACTAAGCGCATGTCCCGGAATAATTCTCTCTGCTCCAAGAGAGTCGATTAATCGCAAAGAGTCAAGCCATGCTTTCGTCATTAACGGATCATCAAGGTCAGCGAGCCACATGTGCATTCCATGACCGTATACGACATCGCTGGCAATCAATGTTTTGATAGAGGGGATCCAGAACATAGTCTGCTCAGGGCTGTCTCCGGTGACAGGCCCAAGTAGATGGACAATGTCGTCCCCTGGGAGCAAAAAGAAGGTCGATGGAAAGGCTTGAGGGATTATTGGCGAGGTGACGATGTTCTCATCGCCCAATGCTGACTTCCAGAACATAGTCTATTTCGAAGTTAGCTAGTCAATTATCTGGTTTGGATAATTACACACTTTGCCCTCGATGATGTCTTTTACCAAAGCCACTGTCTTCTCGGTAGCATACAAGTTGGCTTGAGGAAAGCTCTTCAAGATAATGTGAGCAGCAAGATAATGATCTGGGTGGAAATGTGTGGCAAAGATCGCAATTAATGGCAGGCTGGTGTGCGAGCGGATCCAAGGAACAAGCTCTTTTGCTTGAGGAATAGTCAAGGGAACATCAATAAGTACAGCTGCTTGACTACCTATAATCAAAGATGATACCATATCTTGAGCAATGCCATGGCTGATGCGGGTTTCCACTCGAAGCTTCGTAGTCGCCATTGTTTTCTGATCCGGATTGTGTCGTTATGATGTGTAGAAAGGCTCAGAAAAACGGTAGAAACTACAGTGTGAAGAAAATTGCATCCATCCCATTCATCCCACCCGGTTGTTTTAGTCATAAAACTTGTGAACAGACCAGCCAGACTGCGTAATCTGTACCATTGGTCCCTTACCAGGGGCCTTTTGGGCTAATCTAAGAACGGCAACCGTAGGATTTAGTGGCTCACTAAGAGCTTCCCTGGCTATTGTGAATCCGAGGTTGCGTGGCCTAATGGAAGGGCGTCTGAGAGTGGATCAGAAGACTCTGGGTTCAAGTCCCGGCGTAGCCATTTGTTGATATTAACATGAGGACCGTAGAACTCGATACTTTGTTTCTTTTTTCCTCTTTTCCTTCTTCTTTTTGTTTAAAGAAACAGAAATCAGGCCATATAAGAATAAAAAGAGTTTATGAAATACAAACAGAAATGTCAATGAGCGATAAATAAGCATTTGCGAACTCCTTTATCCCCCGATGAAGCGTCAGGCCTAGTGAGGACGAACAAAAAACTGACTGATCTTGCTCTGGACTGTGGACGAGCTGATCAGTCGTTCCTTTTCCCTCGGACTCAACCAAACCTGACTTTCCGTCAAATTGACCCCTTCCTGGCTTTCGAAAGGATGCAACTGACTCAAGCTTTCCATGAGATTGATCTCACTCTGCCTTTCCATCGCCTTGATTTCAGCCCGACGTTTCAACGCTTCCACCTTGATCTGTCGCTTGCTCAAAATCTTCGGCTTCAGTTTGTCCTCCTCGAAAGCAACTTTGTAATCCTTCAAAATCGAAGAGCAAACCCTCCAAACACGCGCTCTGTTCCGAAACTGAAGGCGAGCTTTGGTATGACCATGTCGACCTCTGCCGTTTCCAAGGTCCTGAATAAGAAAGTGAAGCGTGCGCCAGTCGATGCAACGCTTCTTTAGCTGTGTTTCAGAGGGGAGGAACATAGTAAACCAACCATGGTTGCCGTACAAATTGCTCTTCCAATACTCGTCTTCTGGAGATGCTTCAGTAGACGAATCCCTCGTAACCTCATCTAGCATCCCCTTGACAATAGTCCCATCGACCTCGGTAGGATCCATGACTACCGACTCTGACCGTTTCTCCACGCGCCAATGCCCGTCCCTTTGAAACCTGTTGACCTGACCATAGTCATAGTTCAGAGCGACGGGATCCATGCCATGTTTCGGTACGCATCGCTTTGAGAGCGCTACATGGAGAACTCTAAGGTTGATCTTTGTCTTTGATGCCTTTTCGAGAAGCTTGAGGCAGGAGAGATGGAGGGGAATGACCGGAGGTCTGTCCTCTGTAATTCGATATCTACTCCAGTTAGTGATTTGTTCAAGAAATGGTGTGACGACACGTACACTTCAATGACTCCTCTTCCAAAGTTATCAGGGTGTGTCAGGAGACGTGACTCGCTCCAGTGGACAAACTCCCGCCCCCCCTCGTGCTCGGGCTCGTTGCAAGTGACGGTCCTACTGCAGTTAATATCCACGTCTACCTTATAAGTGGGATGATTTTCTTACCTTCCTGTCTTTCGGTTCACAGTCAAAAGCTTGACATCGGACATCCAGTAGATGTCATCGAGTTCGAGAATGTCAGGAGAATAGGAATATTCCTCATCGCTGATCTCATCGGTTACTTGACCACATGGTACACCGCAAATAGCGCAGTAACAATGCTCATCTTCTATATGGGCCGTGTGTACGACGTAAGGATGGTAGGTACTCTTTAAGTGCTCGGGCAGTTGAATAGACTGGATAGTGAAAGATGTACATGTAAAGAGGAAAACATGATGGGAGGTATCCAGGTGAGAATCGCATTTTTATAGTCGAATCCAAGCCAGGTTTCAAGTATATGTACACGTCTAGAAGATAGGGATTGACAAAATGAAAGAAGTATACCATTGTTTAATCAGTGTTTGAGGATCTGCCTAAGAGACTAAATAGTACAAATATTCTATGTCAGTTTGCACCGGTACTGGGGATACTGAATTTTAGCGTCTCAGAACTACGTCATAGCTTGTATACGGGGGTTAATTTGTCTTGCTACAACATATGAAGTTTCATAATAACGCGTCGTGTAAACTTGGTGTCAGCTACGAGAAGTGACGCGATTCCAACCTTTCAAAGGTAAGAATTGAAGATCGCAATAAAATACCAAGTTGCGCGGCAGGGGGGTTACTTTTTTCTGTCTCAGTCGTGCCTTGGAATCAGGGAATCATGAGACCAGGGTCCTCGGGCCACCGCAACATCCCGCTCAGCGCGTCCTAAACCCCTCTAATGCGTAATTTACCCACCACGCCACCGACTACACGATGACCGAATCGAGGGTTCTGCGAAAGTTCAACTCACTGATTGAACAGAACTTGGTTTTTTATGATGAAGAACAGCAGATTGTTGAACATGTTGACAATGGCTTGAAGGTATGAACAGCTGGCCTTTAGCCCGGTAACATTGACACTGAGACAACCAACAGTTCCAGTTCATTCTCACGTCTGCCCTCTCGAAGAAACCAACCTTCCAGACAAATGCTCCCCAGCCAGAACGCCATACCAGCTCATTCGCCCGAAAGCGTGATGGGAGCGACATAGAGACTGCGGACTATGAAATATGTCATATCGGAGAGACTCACTTTCTCGCTGCCAACAAATTCTGTTACGCGAGGCCGCATTTGATGCTTCTCACTCAGGATGGACACAATAGACAGTACGAAGCTCTGGATCAAGATGACTGGCAAGCTTTACACAGTGTTTTACGCGGTCAGACTGATGATTATGTTGCCTTTTACAACTGTGGTCAGGATGGAGGGTGTAGTCGATTGCATAAGCATATGCAGTTGATACCCAAGCCCAAAGATAGCTTTGCAGCCTTTCTGGATGAAGAAGATGCAGAAGAGCCTGATATGCCTTTTCATTGGTTCTACCATCGGTTTGATTCTGCAAACTTGCCGCCAGAGGATCTGTTAGATGTCTACAACGAACTTCTAGAAAAGGCGACGGAAGTTGGAGCAGGACTGTCCGAAACCGTGAAGAGGCTTCCACATAGAGCTGCGATTCCACATAACATGCTGGTCACGAAGAAATGGATGGTTGTACTCCCCAGGCGTCGAGCAGCCGTTAATAAAGAGGCTGGCGCGAACGCGCTTGGCATGATGGGAGTTATCGCTGTTGCGACTCAAAAAGAGATTGACAATTGGATAAACATCGGGCCTTCCAAAGCATTGGAGGAACTCGGTGTGCCCAAAAAAGCTTTGACTACATAACGGCGAACTAAAGAATATACTGTTTCTGGACCCTGATGAACGGCCTGATGTGACCATTGTGTCTGTTTAATGTTGATAGATGGAAAAAAGAATGACCGGGAGCAATCATGTAAAGCATTTTATGTAGTTACCTGAACCTTATGTTGGGGCATGGCAAAACGAATCATGATGCTCCAAAGTGAGAGAAAAAGCTGAACTGTCATCATCCCGACGTTCTGAGACCCCGCCACTAAGAATCCACGTAGACAGAGAGGACCGATTTCCACAGTAGAGAGCCTCAATTAACTCGATGTCAACATGAGATATGGCCCATTGAAGAGCTTCATCTACTTCAACATCCGCCTGTACGAGAAGCTTGACAAGTGGAATGTGACGTGCTTTCGTGTCTTTGACGAGCTCTTCGCGGAGAAGCAAGCTATTTTCAATGAGGTCAGAATCAGAGAGGAGCTTGAAAAGCTTAAATCGGTCATTATCATCTTGACAGTGTGACACAAGCTCGCATGCTTGATAACGGATGTTGAGGAAGGTTGCGTTTGATGTCGCGTATCCTAGAAGGATCGCTGTGGCTTGGACGTTGTGTAATCGGAGAGCGCTGAGCAATAGCGAGTCGGAAACTAGTCCTGGGCGGTTTGATAGGAGCAGGAGGAGAACCGATATTGACAAAGTCTGTCCGGCCTCAGCTCTAGAGAGCTCTTCATCGAGGCATTCTTTCCATGTCTGATTACCCACAGAATCAGGAGCCGATAACAACAGTGCCACTAACTCCAGATTTCGGTTCTTTATCTGCTCGTTGATAGCCTCTCGATACCCAGAAGCCACAGCTCCAAAGCTCAGGAGAAGTTTCATCACCCGCAGTGATATCTTGGACAAAGCGATACCAAACGCCCTATCCAAGATCTCTTGACTGACATGCGTCTGGCAGAGAAGATGAATGTAGTTCACATTATCATGCTTGACAGCCTGATCCAACCACGTCATCCCAAGAGCATCAAACTCCACACTCACCCTCTTACTCTTCACCCTCTTCTCCAGCGTCGCATCACCCAAATGCGCCCAAAGCTCCCCCAACGACCCCAGGCACCCCTTCATCAACAAAGCCTGCGCAACACCAGCCGGAGGCAAAACAGGTTGATCCATCAGCGTATCAAAAGCAACAGCAACTTCATGCTTGGTAAATGTCCACGTCGAAGTATCGCACACTGCAGCCTTTTGTTTTTCCGAACGCAGGAAGTGTAGTCTTTGACTTTCGGGGGGAATGTAGCTTGGAGATGTTATTCGGGCTTGGACCAGGAGGTTGTGGGCTATTTCGCTGTTGGGAGAGGATTGGTGGAAGAAATCTTGGGATGGAGGTGTTGTGAGACGGGTCAGACGGAGAGGAGGGGTGAGAGTGACTTGGGAGAGGAAGTACGTTGTTCGAGGATCGTGGGCCATTTTGGTCTTCGTTTGTTCTTGTGGGTGGAATGGAACAATATCTGATGACAGGACGTACAGCCAATATATGCAATCGAGTGGCGATACAATGGTATCTTAGTAGAAAGATAATTATTCTCCAATATCAGGGTCTCATAAATAATTAATCTGAAGATCGGTCTAAACTCGCACAAAATGATCACATTATTTTTTCTTTTAGGCAATCAGCAGTTAAGTCTCATGGCACAGTCGGTGTTCTGGCTCAATCTTGAGGGCTTAATTCCCAGCTTCTCCATTAAGAGGCGAATCACAGTGTTGGCCAGGATGTTAATGCTGTTGGTAGTTGTCACCGAGTCAGACCATGACAAACTCGGCATCGGGCATCCCGAAGCAGACAATGCTTCTATCCAATTGGTCAACCACCGGCGCCCGATTGATATGGAAGCAGAACAATTATCCCCGTAGAAATAGATAACTTGAATGCTTGTCTAAGCTGGCATTATTTTGTCCGATGCCAATCGTCACCTCAACTAGAGTCTAAGAGACCAAACATTTTAGGACATTTTATGCAAATTTAGAGAAAGGATTATGATCTTGTCATTCCTTTAGTCCATACCTCAGTACTCATAGTCTAAGTCTAATAACCACTCGAAGCCTGAGAACATCTTCATTTACCACGTGAATTCACCCTAGCCCGACAATGAGAGCACAATGCATATGGCTTACCCTTAAGTATTCCCTCAGTCCTTACATCTGTCTCGTTCCGGATACACCTTTGGCACATCCTGTCTTGTCGCAATGTAGCACTTTCCTCCGGATCGAAAACACGCGGCCCATGCCCGTCACAGATAATATGCGGCTCCTCGATTCCTTGTGCTGCGCATCTGATACAGTACCGGTCTTTGGGTGGTTGCG
Organism: Fusarium sp. MBC 181; assembly: GCA_030772735.1. NCBI lineage: Eukaryota > Fungi > Ascomycota > Sordariomycetes > Hypocreales > Nectriaceae > Fusarium > Fusarium sp. MBC 181. Next base: position 120,840 of record JAPHDB010000194.1, on the reverse strand, counting down.
CGTAGCTTCCACAACGCAGTTTGATCCCTTGCTGAAGTGTACCGCAGTCTACACAGTATAGTCGTCGAGGTTCTCCGGCTGAGATAGCGGCAGGGGAAGGACCGGAAGCAGGCGTAGTAGCGGGAGCGGGAGGATTGCTTTTGGCTGCAGTTTCGGACTCCTAATTAGAAGGCTGCATGCTTCTGTTGCTGCTGCTGCCACTTGGAGGGTTGGAGACATGGCTTTGTGGTGTTTGTTGATGATTGAACGGCTGAGGGTGAGGGCGAGGGCGAGGCGGCGGCTGGGTCGATGACAGGTCCTTAACGCGCTTAGCGACCGGCTTGACGTTCTTAGCGACCGACGTGATGTTCTCTAGAGCCGTCTTGGCACTCTCTGGGACCTCCGCATTACCCCAATCAAGGGCGCCATCCATAAAATCGGGGGCATCACTCATCAAAGTCGTAAAGTCCTTGTCCGAATCTAACATCCTGTAGTCGGCATCCTCGGACGGTCTGTACTCGTGCTTGTGGCAATGTTCGAAGTACTCTTCCAGACTATCGAAGTCCAGAATGTTGAATGGTTCGGGTTCTCCGAGGGGGATGTGTTGTGTGTTGGAAGAGCTGTTTGTAGATCCCATATTGGTAGAGTTCTTGTTGGTAGAAGCATTGTTGGTAGACTGCATGCTGGCGGAAGAGCTGTTGTCAAATAATGGGAAGTTCGGGTCGTTAGAGTTGATGGTAGAGTCCATGTTGGCGGAAGATTTGTTGGTAGAGTCCATGTTGGCGACTGTTGTGTAGAAGAGACGTTGAGTGCGCCCGAGGGAAAGTCCATCTTGACCTATTTATCTGTGTGTGAGTTGCATTGCCGAAAGCTTGAACTGGACAGGTGCACCTTCTGGTTGAGTTTAACAAAGATAGACTCTTCCCTTGTTCACGGGGCAGGCGCGTCATTGGTTCGTGAACAGGATACTTCCGTGGCAGCTCTTTCCATCACCTTCTGTTCTGTGGGAGTGAAAAACGAACACATCTCACGTGATACACTCATTGTAGAGTAACGTAGAGCCATGATAGAGTAAAGGCGCGATAAGCTCAGTTGAAGTGGTGGGTGAAGAAGAAGGTCGTGTCACGGCTGATTCATATGCAAGGATTGTGTGTGTGTGATTAAATGTCTATTCCCAATAACGCCGGCTAAACTAAAACAATAATGACTTAGATAATTTATGTCCATCAATTAGATACTAAGCTAAAGGTATAGTGCACAGAGCTAGACCTGAGATATCTTCCTCAGCTGTGAACCTCTAAGTTCAGGGCCGAACACGAGATACCCTCATTTCCCCTCAATGAACTATGCCCTCCTGGGCCTCTTTCCTCGCCCCCCATTGTCCTTCTCCGGACTGGGCCTCTTTCGTCGCTTCACATTATCCTTCTCCCGACAAGCATCACACTTATTGCAGTCGGAAGTATTTACCTCTCGACAAGTTATGCAAATGCCATGGCTTTTAGCTTCCTCATTTCGAGCCTTGTAATTCCCATTCTTGAACGTCCTGCACGTCTTGCAAGTCACGCCGTTCTCTGCATCGACCTTGTAGCAGTTGTTGCAGATGCCTTCAGCCTCAAGCTGATCATGCTCCGCCTTTGTGTATTGGGGACTATCGTCGTGGTGCTTGTCGCAGAGGATTCTGCCTGTGCCGAATGAAAGCAGATCGTTGCAGTCGCCGACGACGCACCAACGAGTCTCAAAAGCAGGCGGCTGCATGCGCTTATTTTGGCAATTGGCGCATCGAACACCGAATATCCTCATGAAAGCTCCGCAGTTGAGGCAGTTGAAAAGGTATGGGCAGCCTGGCTTGCTGTTGGGTCGCTTGGGGAATCTTCGGTAGTGCTCTAGCGACGCGGCCGGGGGGGATTGAGCCATACCGTTGACAAAGGGAGGCAGGGTGGTGGGAGCCATCTGGCTGGGAGCATTCGACGCGGGAGCTTGTGCTTTCGTATACCAAGCCCCGTTGGGGGTGGTGGCAGACTCAGCTTCACCAGAGAACTGGGGAGCTTGATGCTGCGCGGGAACGTTGAGCATGAGAGGCTGCCCCTGCTGATATATATGTCCGTTGGGGCTTGTGTGATTCCCGACTTGAGCATCGGGCTGGGCAAAGTTCTGGGCCTGGGGCTGCGTGCCAAAGTGAGGTTGCATAGAGGCCTGGTTGAGCATAGGCATATGAGGATGAAGGGCTGGGTTGAAACCGGCAGCATAGGCATGGGGCACTTGGGCATTCATGACTATCGTATTTCTCATCCCATTGATAGCAGACTGGTTCGGCATATAGACATTGGCAGCAGGGCGTAGAGGGAGGTTGAGGGTATTTGCGAGGGGCACTTGATGATTTGTCCTTCCCTGCGCTCCCATGCCGTTGATGTTGCCATAATTTTGCATGCACATATGGCCAGTATGCTGAGTAGGATTGTTGAGGGTGGGTATTTGAGGGTTCATGCATGCCTGTGCTGCCATGCCGTTGATGTTTCCCTGCTGCATGGCCATGTTGCCAGCAGAGGAAGAGTGAAACATGCCATTGACCTGATGCTGCATGCCCTGGCCATCCCAGATATTGTTTTGTGGTATGGACACATTGTCGGGGACGGCGGGGTTGTTCTTGGCGGTCATCTTGGCCAGGAACGCCTCTGCTTGAGCCTCCACAGAAGGCTCGTCCTGTAGAGCAGGATCGATGTCGGCGTTGATGCCCTTGGGGGTCATGGGGGCAGGGGACACGACCAGTGCCAGTCCGTTGTTGAAGGCGGGAGCATCGACGACGTCAACGTCGGCGGGCACATCTTCAAAGTCGGGAAGAGGCTCTTCGACATGCTCGGGCGCTGGCATCTGGACAGGTGTGTCCAGTGCCTCAGCCGCCCTGTCGGTAGAAGAGGTAGGTTTGCTCTCTGCATGTTGAACAGGAGCGCAAGGGAGTCTCATGCCAGTGAGGTCGGAGGCAGTCTTAGGGGCAGGCTTATCTTGTGCCTTAGCACCCATGTCGACGGAAGGAATAGAGCCCTGGCTCTGTGCATGGTAGACAGGACCGAAAGGAGGTTTCGGGCCGAGGAGCTCTTCGGCAGTCTGGGGAGCAGGCTTTTCTTGTACCTTGGCTCCCGTGTCGGCAGAGTTTGTGGGGGTAGAAGGGAGCTCGTCATTGAGATTGGTGAAAGAACGGAAAAGCTCTTCGTCTGTATCGGTAGACGAGGCCGTGTCAGATTGCGTCTCCACATCCTGCTCACCAAACAAGTCTGCTTCGGCAACCAGCTGTCGCTCTGCCTCAGCTGCGGCATCAACTTCGTAGTCGGCGGGGACCCCAGCGAAGAGTTCCCCCATCCACTCATCCTCGCCTTCCCCAGCGGCAGGTTGATAGTCCCCGCCAAAAGCGACGAAAGGATCAAAGCGAAATGCGGATTCGGGAGGATGAGGGGCTGCAGGGGCAGGGGCAGGGAGAGTGACCCTATCGGAGGTAGCGTCAAGGGCAGCGGCAGCGGCAGGAGGTGTGGCAGGCGCTCTGCCATATACGTTCTCGTAGAGTAGAGCATAGAGCTCCTCCTCAAACTGGCCAGGCATGTCTGCAGAGAAGAAGCAAGACAGTGCTTGTAGAAAGGGGACGATAGTAATGTGATGAAGAGGGCGGATGAATATGTGAAGACTTTAGACAAATTGTCTAAAGAGTATAGAGGAACGCCGGAATAAATGTCCTAATAGAGAAAAGAAGGAAAAAGAAGAAGAAGGGTATAGACAAGTGTCTGATAGAATAGACGAATGCCCGGTGGGTATGAACAATGTCTGAAGAGTATAGACAAATGCTTGATGAATATAGATAGATATCCGATGGGTTTGGATAAGTTTCTGATGATTGTTTGACGGAATTGGGCTTGTGAGCGAAGGAAGAAGGCCTGCTGTGTAGAGACTGATGGATGAATGTGAATGAATCTGCTTAGTAGAAAGTCCATTAGCCAAGGGGAAAGGACGTGTTTTATATACCAGAAGATTAAAGTTAATCAGAAAATATCAACGGTTTGGCTTTTCCTTTTTCTGCCGTCCCCGATATATGCAATTCCTTTCGGGCGATTACGTAGTTGAGGCCATTCTGAAATGCTAAATACTGGTATCAGATACCGATGACTCAAATCAATAACACGGCATTGGTGCATTAATATGGAGTAGGAAGATTTGTCCTTTAGAATTTTCATTTATTCCGGCCCAACATTCTCGTCTGCCCTTTTGATATCAGTCTATTCTTCACTCTTCCATTCTATGGCTCAACAAAACGATATTGGTCTATCACTATGGCGTGGTCATTTGTCCTTTAGAATTTTCATCTATTCCCTCTTCTATCCGTGGAATGAAATAAGCTCCTTCAATTCTACACCGGGTTCCCGTCCACCACGACATGGGCCTTCTTCTCGCCCTGGCTGTAATACCGTACAGCAATACAAAGCGTCCGAATCAAAAGCTGACAATTCTGCACATAAGGCCCCGTAAAGTAAATGTCCGGATTTCCATGGATGCGACTATGCAGCGTAGCAAGCTGTCCAATGTTATTGAACACGGCGAATACGAGCGAGTGACAAATGTCTGCGTCAGAAAAGGTTTTCGAATCGGCACCATTCTCGTCGCTCGTTGCCGGACGATGTTCCAGGCTGAAAGCTTTGCAAAAGGTTGACGCGACCGCGGTCATTTTCATTCCGATTCTATTGTAGTCCATGCCGTAAATGTCGCCGATGAGTTTATCCACATTTGCATTGTTGCCTTTTTCTGCCTGGCTGAGCATGTCCTCGTAGGTTCGTGCTCTGGTGAGCAGAGTTAGAAGACCGCAGAGTGCTGAGCCGCCGAATGAAGAGCCGGAGATGCGTTTTGTTTCGTTTTCTGAGACTTGGAAGAATGACACGCCTGAGCCGATGTTGACGAGGAGATATGGGTGTGATTTGGGTGGTGTTGATGGAACGATTTCTTCGTCGATGAATGTGTATATCTCACTGCTGGTACCAGGAATTGGAGGACGATTGTCTATCCATAATATGTGAGTGTTTATACATGGTGGTGGGTGAGAAAGCATACCGTGACTTGATCCATCTATTCCATCTGACATTTGCGCAGCATCCATAGGATTTATTAGATACTGCAGAGCATCCTGCATCCCATCCTGACCAGACTCCATACCTACTCTATCTAATGTTTGTCGGTATGTCGTTGAAGAAAGTTGATGCGGTGACAAAAAGAGGTTAGTGCGGCTTGTAAAGGGGGGAATGAAGTTGCCAAATTTTCTGTGGGGAATCATCACGTTTTCTGGGGACGGGTACGTTACGGGCAGATCCGCACATGAGACAAGAGTCATAACTGCAGAATAACGTTCAGCCCTGCAAGAATACCCGCCAGTTATGGATTGGTTTTTATTGACGCGGGGAAATGTTTCATGTCATCTGACGTCGAAATTTTCTGGGCGACTGAAACTTTCTTTGCGATTGAAACTTACTTTGCGACAGAGCTTATTCTGCAGGACCCCTCTTTTGCGATGCTGCCTGATCTTCTTTACGCTTCGACAACAGGCTATCATACAATTGGGCGGTCTTGAGATAAGGAGGGCTTTTTCACGGCAAAGCTTGATTGCAAGATATCACGTGGTGAAGGAGATTCCTATCAACGACATCTGTTACCGACAATCCATTAATCCTTCGCAGGGTATCATCCATAGTACAAGAGACTGCCAACTATACACTTCAAAGCTGTCTCTTTCATTCATCCATACGAGATGTTCAAGCAGGAACGGTCATTCCCTCATTAGCCTTATATCCCTCCGTAGATCCAGTCTGTGCTTCCCGATACTCAGCCTCCTTATCCTGCTGAATCAAATCGCAGCATCCACAACAACAAGCCGTAGCAAGATCAACAAGACAGCTTCCCTGAAGATTGTGTTTTTCCCTCAGGTTAGCGCGCTGAAGAGCGATGGGGATCCAGTGAAGACCAAAGCAAGTTGAGCCCCAGAACATGAGGCACTGTGAATATGTTAGCAACCGATATCTTTCTTGTGTTTTGTTGGGTAGAGAGGACATACAGAAGTATTAACAGGTTCATAACCCTCAAGGTTCCCACCCTTTCTCAGACGATGGTGAGTCTTTCCAAAGGTCACGCAGGGAACACAGCATGTTATAGCGCAGAGATCGATAGGGCTGAAACAGCTGAAGAGGCTGTTTTGCCAGGACTGAGATGTCGCGGGGGACTTGGAGTTGACGTGCTCTTTGGGCCGGGTGAGGACATCGTTGAAACGGTCTTTCCATTCATTGAGATCGTTATGGTCAATGGGACCGTTGTTTGAAGCCGGAGTAGCCATTGAGTCTGGGTGGGAGTGTGTTTGGTGGAGTGAAGACTATGGGATGGAGTGAGCTTGAGTGTGTATAGAACTTTATTGAGCAGGGATGGTGTTGATCAATGTGAGATGGGAAGCTGGTCAAAAGCGAAACGGACCATGGAGGACCCGACTCTTTTATCCTCCCAGAGTCAGCTATCAGCCCAAGGTCATCACATTCCGCATGTTCAGCTCAGCTCGAGTGCCTGATACTAGCGTCTTGATCAACACGCCTCCATCCCCAAAGCATCACACGAAATTACAGAGGCGCGGAACATCCAATCACACCCACATCATGCGGAACGGCTTTTCAGCCCTGCGGCAGGGGAAATGGCATCTAATTCGGTACTTGGACTCAGCTGTTCTGACATGGCAAAGTGAAGCGCCACCAATTTACGGTACGTAGTAGGGCGTTGGACCTGGAGATTGACGTTTGTCGTTGGGATTGTTTACATGGCTGGAATAAACTCAGCGCCTGAGTATGTGTTGTCATGTTCTCTTTGGTCGTGACAAGACCTTCACAACGGTTTTGATACATGGACAGTTTGTGAGAGATGCCAAGATGATGGTTAAATTAAACGCTTCCTGAAACGCGCTACTCTCGGTAGATGGCTGTCGCGCTTCAATTCCGCTGCGGCTGAGAGTCGGCAATTGCCTCAAGTAGTTTAAACAATGGTCAATGTAATTAAACGTGAGTCACAGCTGTCGATTCCGCATCACATTGTCATAAACGAATCGCGGAATGTTATCGTGAGGTAGGCGAATTGTTTCAAGAGGGAATCATCCCGAAAATTCTATCATTCGCAGTTTATCTTTATCTAATTCTTGAATCGTAATAGGCTAATATTCTCGCTGATTGATCTTGCCAGCAAGTATTCAAGCCCGTGTATGTATGTGTTCTTTCGTGAAATATGCATTAAGTATTGTTCGTGATGTCGCTGAAACGCCTGCGTCTCTGATGATGGTGGTTTAATCTTCTAGCCAAGTGCTATAGATCATATTTGTCATAGTCTACCAACACATATTAGCATCAATGATCCAGATAATGAGTAAAATGGGCTGGGTCACCTTTTCACTTTGTGTTGTGCTGTATGATGAAGTGAGTCTTCTATCAAAAGACCGTGTCTGTGGCTTGAGCGTCGTTCGAACACCGCCTACCACAACTGTGGCGCTACCGAATGTCAAGAGAAGAGGGACAATCCTGATTTGTTAGTATGAATACCAAAGATAAGATAAGGAAGTCTTACTTTTCGACGGGCATGGCTCTTAGGATGGGTTGCATATTGGTGGTATTTCTCAGAGAAATGAATGCTCAATTGATGTGAATTACTGTAGATATGAATGACTCCAAATCCAAATAAGAGACATCTTTATTTACTATATATATATATCATTGCTATATCTTGCATTGTTTTCATGGCGTGGTGAGCGGCGTTTCGAGGCCGTTGGGTGGTGCCATGAGAGTGAAAATTGGCCGGAACCCCTGGTCGGGATCTTCCGGAGGCTGAGAATCGGGCCATCAACAGAATCTGGATTGAGGTATCTTGTGGTTTTTTGTGGGCGATGTGCCGACTATTGAAACCTGTATTATTACCATTGTGGATTTTATTTCGATTGCCGATAAGAAGCCGTCTTACGCGCAATATTTATTCGAGATGTCAGGTCATTGATGGTTTAGCGAATGCGTGTGCTGAGTTTCAGTGAAGCTACACTGAAGCCATCCACTGAAGATGCGACGCGTAAAAAGCGACAGCAAAGACGAAACAGTGAGACGAAACAACGGCATTATTGTTCTCATACATATGCACCGTTTCAATACTCAATCATCGTCTAGATTCCCTTCACAATCCGACGATACTCTTCTCAAATGGCATGTAAATGATTCCAGCTTCCGATCGCGTAAGCCCTTGTCTAAATAAAATTTTCCGATATCAAAAAAACCATCTGATGCTCAATAGCGGCGTCTGCCGAAGCAAGGAAATTTAACTGGATCGTAATCCGATCTGATCGTACATCAGGCAATATCTTGGCTTTAGATTCACCGTTCTTTGACCCTCAATCGATAAGGCCCGAATGTTTCTTATCGCGTTCCAAGTTTTGTTATCATTTCATGATTACATACTCTCTGGAATGAATGGCTGAGTAAGATTGCCACAACATCATACAGTTTATACTTTTCTCTCTTTTGCTGTACCGTATAGCTTCACAATCAATCTTTTGTTTCTTTTGCTGTATCGTATAGCTTTACCTGTGATGGTGTTGAGTCTTGACACCAGCCACTAAACCGCGCAAGCTCGTGACGTCATGCCAAGTCTTGGAGTCAATGATATTTCTCTCTTGGAAGATATATAGACCAAGCAAAACACCGTCTATACACATCCTAGACTATCTCTATCTCAAATATCTTCATCATGCCGTGGAAAGACCATCTTAAACGTCTCAAGAGTGAATTCGAAAACCTAGTCGGTGAGCCAAAAGCTCAAGACCAAGACCAGCAGAATCAGAACCCCCATCAATATCCTCCACCGCCTCCTGTACCTGCCCATCCAACTCAGGGTCAAGGCCACGTCTACTGGCAGCCTCAATTCCGCCCCGATGCTCCTGTTTCCGCTGAGTGGGACGCAAAGATCGGTAACGGCCCGGATGGCTGGGGTAATCAGGAGCTACAGTACTACACCGCCGATCAACAAAACGCCTTCCAGTAAGTGCCCCTCCCTCAACATCACGAATATTACTGATATCTGTAGCACTCCTGATGGAAAGCTTGTTTTAAGAGCCATCGCGAAGAATGGCGAGTCTGACCATGAGAAGCGGTATACCTCTGCTCGACTCGTAAGTCGCCAGACGCTATCTAGGGATCAGGGCGTGCTCACCGCCTACCTCACCTCACCCTGCGCAAGCGGCATCTGGCCTGCATTTTGGCTTCTCCCGCAGGAGCCCTTTTCATGGCCCACAGACGGCGAAGTCGACATAGCGGAGACGTGGAACGGTGATATGGAGAATCACTCTTGTCTCCACTGGGGACAGCACCATGAGCCGGACAAGCATCGCGTGCTTGGCACCAAGATTCCCGACATGCAGCATCGGCCTGTGCGGTACGACCTTGCGTGGCTTCAGCAGGGAAGTCAGGGAAGAATGATCTGGTACATTGATGGAAGACCGGTGATGAAGGGGGATATTCCTGAGGGAACGAGACCGATGAGGGATATGAATATTCTTTTGAATGTTGCTATGGGAGGAAATGTTTGTGGGGGTCAGACACCTTCTGATGGGTACTATGATTTTGTTGTGCATAGTTTATATATGGGGAGTGAGCCCGAGTATGGTGGTTGGGGTAGGTTTGAGAATGATTGGAATGCTGCTCCTATGGGCAACACTTACTAGGTTGGATAGAGGCGACAATGCGACATAGTATGTATTGTTTGGTTTGGTTTCACATTTTTTATTTTTGTTGATGTTGTTGTTGATGAACTGAGTATTGGGATCATCAGCTCATACTGCGGATAAATCAGCAGATGCACAACACATGCATGACATACTGTGATATAGATTGAGATCTATATCGACTGATGCTTTGTTGTACAAAATTCCCAATCGATAGTAACTGTTATCGTGATAAGATAAGCAGCGAAGATAAGGATAAGGTAGCGATAAGATGACTTGAACCTTGAAGAGCATGGAGGATAGCAATATCCGCGCTGTAAATAGATGAGGTGTATCATTCAGATCTGTTTATCTCTGGAGTCTTGCATGGAATTTTATGTTCATTTACTCTGTTGACTTTCCTGTTATATCCTTCGTTTCGCTGTTGGACGTGTTGACTTGTGGTGACTTGAGATATCAATTGGGAGTATTGATTTAATGTGTTCACCGGCCACTCCAGAACACAACAACCCACAAAGACCACTCTAAAAAATGCCTTTCTATCTCAGTGATGACTATAGCGCACTAAGTTATGGTAAACACAAAGTTCAAGATAGAGATGGGCTTGATTAGACGCGTCCTGACAAATTCTTGAACACCAAATCGCGTCACTTACCCTGAATGCAAATGCTCCAGACAGCGATGACTAACAGAAATTACCCCGCACGATTGGCCCCAGATCCAGAATCTCTGAACACGGCTCCACTCTCGATATCCTTATCTCAATTGTTATCATTTCGATAACAGACGCGTTCACTACGAGGCTCATCAATTGACTGATTGGCATCCCTCGTATATCCCGTATTCTAGACCAGCCACAAACCCTTCAATTGGACCTCACCAGCCCATCGTAACCCTTATCAAAAGCCGCTACTCGAAGCAGTAAACTTATAAGGATACTCCAGCCGACAAGCTCGCCACCCTTGAAGATAAGTCCGGGGGAAATGTGACGCTACGTAGATTAGAGATGGGATCCAAACCGCTTTTGGAAGGAACATGCGACAATGTCCGGGGGCGAAAGTGTGAAACCCAGGACTTCGGGTCGTTTAAGAATGTCTGAGTTTCCCTCAATTGGCAACTCAACTGTCATTCTTTTCTTGGACAGGCCAATACAATGGACGACACTCGAAAGATGGACACGTCTAAAGGACATGACGACCATGATTCCATCATCAGAACTCCCTCGAGGGATCTGGACCTTGACCACGTCCAAGCGCCTCCCAAAAACTTCAATCTACTCTCCCTAGCTGGCGTAGGTCTTGTCGTCGGCAACGTCTGGCCCGCAATCGGCGGCTCCATCCTCGTCGCCATCTTCAACGGCGGACCACCCGGAGTACTCTACGAATTCATCGTCGTATCAATCTTCTACTGGACCGTTGCTGCTTCTGTTGCAGAACTCGCCAGCGCGATTCCATCTTCGGCCGGTGTTTACCACTGGGCTTCTGTCACGCCTGGCAAGAAATGGGGTCGTGTACTGGGCTTTTTTGCGGGGTGGTGGAATTATCTTGCGTGGTGTCTTGGTTGTGCTAGTATGTCTAGTATTCTCGCCAATACCCTTGTGCAGATGTATGCTTTGAACCATGATGGTTTTGTGGCGCAGAGTTGGCATGTTTTTGTCACGTACATCATCACTACTTGGTTATCCTGCGCCGCGGTTTGTCTTTGGAACAGCGCTATGCCTGCCCTTAACAAATTTGGCGTTTTTATCATTCTTGCTGGATTTGTTATCACGGTTGTTACAGTTACTGCGATGCCTGGCCACGGAGGTCGGCCGCCGCATGCGAGCTCTGCATTTGTGTGGAAAGATTGGACGGCTAATATGGGATATCCTGATGGATTTGTGTTTGTGATGGGGATGTTGAATGGAGCTTACAGTGTGGGCTCTGTGCATGCTACGACGCAGTTGGCTGAGGAGATTCCCAACCCAAGTCGGAACGTACCCATTGCTATTCTGTTTCAAGTAGCGACGGGTTTCGTTACTGGGTTGTGTTATCTCATTGCTATCATGTACGCCATCAACGACTATCCCGCTCTTATCAAGTCTGCGTATCCTATCGCGGAGATCTATCGTCAGGCAACTGGTTCAGCGGCCGGTGCTACGGGATTGTTGTCTCTCGTTATGATTTGTATTGCTTTGACGGTTGTTGGACTTTACATCACCTGCGGCCGAACACTTTGGGCTCTTGCTCGCGATGGCGCAACCCCTTTCCCATCAGTCTTCGGCCATCTTAAAGAATCCCTCGACATGCCACTCTGGTCCACGCTTGCAACAGCAGTCCTCGTCAGCATCTTAGGCGCCATCCAAGTCGGCAGCACAACCGCTTTCAACGCGCTAGTTGGAACATTCATTCTGCTCTGCAGCTGCTCATTCCTGTGCTGCATTCTTCCGAACCTTCTCAGCGGTCGAAAGAATATCACCTACGGGCCTTTCAAGATGCATGGAATCACCGGGTTTATCATCAACGGCATTGCTTGTGCTTATTTGATCATTTGGAGTGTCATTTATTGCTTTCCTTATAGTTTGCCTGCTACGCCGCAGGGTATGAACTATACTTGCGTTATCTGGGGTGGATTGACGTTTTTGGTGAGTCTTTGGTGGTTTATTAGTGCTAGGAAGGGATATAGGGGACCGACAAGTACGGGAATGGTTGTTCCTGGTGTAGCTGTCGATGTGGCTTGATTATCTGTGGCTATACTTATCTTTCTCCATAATCTTGCATTGTTGTTAATCCAATGGGCATTCTTTTCTGTCCCCATTGTCTCCATAACGCTTTCTTCCGCCACCTGATTTTACAGTTGTCCATCCTGCGTGGCATATTCACAGCCGACACAATATCAAGGCGAATCCCGATATCTACTGATCATATATCAATTGTGCATGTCTCCTCAACCTTAGTCATCCTCCCCATATAATAGGGCGAGACAAGACCAGGTTCAGCACTGGATGGCCTCAAAACAGGCGAGTAAATCCGGAGCTCTTTTTCAATTTTCGTGCGTGTGACTGTGATACGATACTCACTGCGCATACATTCACGATCCTACTGTACATACATTAATCACCGAGTGCATCGCCTAGGCAACAGAATGCTTCATGCACACGCGTAACATAGAAAACTCCTGATGAGATCGAGGCCATTTGCAGCGCTTATCGTGGAGAGAAGGGGGCAGCTTTGACCACGGAATGAATTGTTCAACCGTTCTCGATTGATCTAGCTTTTTCGGTATTGTCCGGTCTGAATTGATCCACATGTCAAGACAAGGAATAAGCTTGATTTACATTGCCGCGATTATCTTTCGGCAATGCCTTTGTGGCGAGGTTGTTTGTCACTGTTAATTATGGCTCTGGGATGACTACGATTGCCAGCTAACAGGCGATGACTAGGCGCCTCAGCTTACTGCCCGCCTCCTCAAAGAGCAATGACATTCGACAACATCCGAGGCCATATCCGTTTCGGAATTACACAGACAAAATCATGCAAAATCACCGAGGCCTTGGTTAAGGGTTTAGAAGAGGTTGGGCATAGTCGATCTGAAACTGGAACCCCCGTTTGCGGGGTTTTGAAGCCGCCGAGATTGATAGCGATACGGTAGTTGGAAGTGATCAGCGTCGGACGTGAATAGCCTCAAATTTATTAAGCGACGGCCTGTTTTTCCTGACCTGCGGCTTTTTAGGCGCCTAACCAGCTCAGCCAGCCACCGAATAGCTGAACTGTCAGTGAGTCAGAAAAGCGCTCACGTATACTTATTACTCACATTCCTCGTTGTTTCTATCCAAAGAATTCTCTGCCTCACTTGAGTCTCTCGTGCTCAAGAATAGTGCTGTGCAGAAAGAACCCATTTTTATGACCCTTCTCGAACGAATCGGAAACCCCCACATAAACGTTGCAGCCCGACGGACCCAAGGTGGAATGGGGCCTCAAAAACTACAGGGACTCCCCCCTGTAGTTTTAGAGCCCAAGCCGCTGATCAGTAGAGACAAAGTTCATTGGATGCCCTGGTTTTGATGATTGGGCATGCTGAGTTGTGGGGGAGGAGAATCACAAAGAACAATCACGTCTTTGAGACACAACATGGAGACAGAATATGCATAGATCCAGTGCATTCCTGTGGACAATGAATAGGGCATAAATAAGCGAGTCTTTTGTGCACAAAATGGATTCTCATGTAATGTAATGTAATGTAATGTATGTATTTCTGGTATGGTCTTGTACACGTAAGACACACAGCGGTATGGAGTCTCGCATTTCTTTTCTCCCCTTTCTTGCAGAAGAGAGGTTATCGCTTAGTACTCCGGTGACTAGCTAGTCACTGCACAGACATCTTTCGTTCGGCCTTGTTTCGACAGCGGAGGGGCCGGGGGATTACCCCTGCCGCTTGTTGACTTACCGGGGATAATTCCCTTCAACCACGCCTGTCCACATGGCCAGTTGCCACTGTTCAGTCTATGGGCTAAGGCGTGGTCTACTGTAGACTCAACTGTCAGAGCTTAGCCTCACCCCGCGTCAAGACCAATCGAGACCTGGTTGACTAAACTAGGGCCTCTTTTTTTCTGTTCCCGCTCTGCCGTTCAGGGATTATGCCTTCACGCGTCATGGTCACAGCCGATTCGGTAGACATTGGTCCAGCTGTCCTGCGCCTGGCCGTGCCCAATGTGAATGTGGTTGGTGGTGGATCAACCAACTGATTCCAACAGACAGACTCTCAGAATGGGTTGGGCTTGGCTCGGGCTCTGTGTCCCCCGGTCTGCCTGCTGTAGATCAAGGCAAAAAAGAGGTTGAACAAAACTGGCGGCTGCACACCTTATTTCCAGTCCGAGCTGATTCCTTTTTTCCCTCTTCTTCTTCTTTCTCTTTTTTTCTGAGAATAGCTCTGCACAGAAACAAACATTAATCCAGCGAGTCTCTTTTATTGTGACCTCTTCATCATTTATGTAGTGCACCACATCCATCCCATCCTCACCGCCGACTGCCGATCACATCACCCACGGACCCTTGTACCCACGAGCGAGAGAAAGAAAATAAACTCGCCTTTTTTTCTTTAATATTATCACCACGACACATACACACACAAACAGTCTCATTCAATATGAGGAAATCATCACAGAAGACGGCGACAAAGCCGGCGCCATCCCGTCGGCCTTTTGATCCGCTGTCACAATTTGAACAGCAACGACAGCAGGAGACTGCCATGGCCCTCACAATCCGGGGTAACCCGCCCAGGAACAATTCCGACGACAGTTCAAGGAACTCAAGGAACAATGTCAACACTTCAACTGCCCTCACAAGAAACCGATCAGTCTCTCGTCCACCACCATCTCGTCGACCAGATGATGACGGCCTGTCTACCGTCTCCGAAGCTACCACTGCCCCATCCGAGGTCTCCACCGTCTCTTCAGCCAGTGACGTCTCATCTATATCACCACCACCTCAGCAGTACCGACGACCGGAGTCTGGTCGCTTCGGGTTCCAACCTCAAGCTCCCTTCCAACCTCGGCCTCCCCAGCTGCGCTTCCGCTCTACACAGGACACTGGATCGCCGGAGCCTTCACCAAGAGCTCAGTACATGTCTGATGACAACTGGGACTCTGCTTCTGAACTAGGATGGGGTAGTTCATCCAACGTCTCCGTCTCCACACGGGCTACTACTGTCATGAGTGAGAGTGAGGATGATTACTCCAAGACACCTACCCGATCACGATCTATTGTTCGTCAGACTGGTGCCCTCTCCAGACAACAGTCTCGTCCTGGTGAGAAGAGGGTTGAGTTTGAGGAGGACCGTCAACTGGAGAGATCTTCTGGACGTCAGGTTGAGCGTCAGCAGGAGAGGACCAAGGAGAGATCACGAAGTCGCGGTCGCACCTATCACATTCACATTGAACCTACTGCTCAACAGGCCCTCGTCAATGCTCAACCACAGCAACAACAACAGCAGCAGCAGCAGACCGTCACACAACAGCCTCAGCAGGTCACCCAGCAAGCCACCATCCAGCAACCTGCTACCAACCAGGCTAATGGCACCCTCGTCCACTCCAACACGACGACGACCACCACATCGTCGTCGTCCACCTACACTCAGCACCCAGCTGGTCAACCAATGATGGCTCAACAGCCTGCTGTCGCTCCTCAACCAATGATGACCCAGCCCATCATGCCCGCCCAACCAGTCATGTACACTGCTCCCATCAGCCCTCCCATCACCCAGCCCATCCAGCAACCCTTGGTCCAACATGTCATCCAGCAACAACCACAGACTGCACCCCCACCTCAACGCATCCCCGAGGAACGTCAGCTTCCTCAGCCTGAGCGTCCTCCTTCTCGACCTCGAGCTCGCTCACGCCACGATGTGGAAGAGACCATGCAGGCCGAGCTTGAGAACCTCCGCAAGGAACTCAAGACCCTCAAGGAGAAGCAGAAGGAGACGCACAAGGATCTCAGCGATGCCCGATACAGACTGTCCAACATGCAGACTGACAAGGATGAGCTCCGCGAGGAGAGGAACAAGGCTCAGGCTACTCGTGACAGACTTGTCACAGACTTCGAAGAGCAGACTCGTCTGCTTGAGAGGACAAGGACAAGACTCGATGAGCAGCGTCGCACACTGGAGCGATTCGAGAAGGACCGTGACATGTCAATTGACAAGGTCAAGAAGGATCGCGAGCAGGTCCTCGACAGGTTCAAGTACGAGCGTGACCAAGCCATCAAGAACGTCGACAAGTTCAAGCGCGAACGCGACCACGCTGTCGAACAAGCCCAGAAGGATTTGGATGCTACCATCTCCAAGTCCAAGAAGGAGCGCGACCAAGAGTTGCACCGTCTTCAGCGTGAGCGCGATGAGATGGTCAACCGCATCCAGCGCGAACGAGACTCTGTCGTCGACAAGCTCCAGCGTGAGCGTGACTCCACCGCTGAGAAGGCCAAGAAGGATCTTGACATGACCATCGCCAAGTCCAAGAAGGAGCGTGATGCAGCTATCTCCAAGCTTCAGAAGGAACGTGACTATGCTATTGAGCAGGTCAAGAAGGAGAAGGATCAGATCATCCACCAGGCCAAGAAGGAGCGTGACATGATCGTCTCCAAGTTGACTCTTGAGCGCGACGAGCTCATCAAGACTGAGGCTGCTTTCAGCAACAGGGTCAAGGAGCTTGAGGACCATCTTACCAAGCACCGCGAACTCAAGGCTGCTCTTGAGAGGAACTACGAGGATCTCAAGAAGAACAGCATGGAGGCGACTCAGAACAACAGCAAGTTTGAAGCCAAGGCTATCAACCTGGAGCGCGAGCTGGAGGACATCAAGGCTATCCGCAAGTCTCAGGCGACCGCCTACGAAGCCCGCATCGCCACCATGGAGATCTCGCAGGAGTCCATGCAGTTCCGTGTCAACAACATGGAGACCGACCTGGTCGAGAAGTCCAAGGAGCTTGGTGAAATGTCCGTCGACCGTGATCGCTACAAGATCGAGAGCGAGAGCTCCAAGGGCCAGGTTGAGTCTCTCAGCAAGGACAAGCTCGGTCTTGAGGAGGACAAGAAGAACCTTCTCAACCAAATCACTGATCTGACCGCCGACAAGTCTCGACTCCAGGAACAGCTCACAGGACTTGAATCAGACAAGAAGGCGCTCGAGGTGCAGGTCACGACACTCCAGGCCACAATCGACGATTTGATGAAGGACAAGGAGACCTGGGCCAAGGACACCGAGGCTAAGGAAGCTCAAATTGCTGGCTTGAACACGGAGAACGGAGCGCTTAAGTCGGAGATCGAGTCCATCAGCAAGGAGAAGGAGGGTGTTGCTAAGGAAATGGAGGAGATGGAGGCCAAGAGGAAGTTGCTCAAGAAGAAGTATGAGAAGCTGCACGGCGAACGTGAGGGTTTGAGGGAGCAGGTGAAGGGACTGTTGAACCAGCAGGATGATCAGCAAGCGCAAGTTCTGAGACTATCTGTTGAGGTCAGTGGCTTGAGGTCTGAGAATCTGAGTCTGAGGGACGATGCGGGTAGTGTTGTGTCCAGCTCTATCTCGACTATCTCTAGTGGCATCAGCACTATCAGCGATTCTACTACTGCGTCGGATGCTACTACCAAGACTGAGCAGACACTCGAGACTGTTGAGGAGGAGCCTGCGCCTGAGGAGAAGCCCGCTGAAGCTGCACCTGAGGAAGCTCCTGCTGAGCCCGCTCCCGAGCCTGAGGCTCCTGCTCCTGCTCCTGAAGAGCCTGCCCCCGAAGCTGAACCTGCCCCCGCACCTGAGCCTGTGTCAGTCGAGACTGTACCTGAGGAAGCTCCTGCTGAGCCCGCTCCTGAGCCTGTGGCCGAGGACCCAGCTCCCGAGCCAGAAGCTCGCTCAGTCGAGCCCGAAGCCGAACCTGCCCCCCCAGCACCTGAAGAGCCTGCTCCCCCAGCACCTGAAGAACCCGCCCCAGCCCCCGAATCAGCCGAGCACACCGAACTCAAGGAGAAGCACCACGACCTGACCATCAAACTCGAAGCCACCGCCGAAAACGCCGGCCGTCTCCAACTCAGCGTCGACACCCTAACTGCCGAGCGCGACGAGATCACCCAGAAGCTTACCACTCTCCAAGAAGAAGCCACCGCTCTCCAGGCGAAGGCTGATGAAGTCACTACCGACCGCGATGATCTCAAGGGCAAGCTCACCGCTGCCGAGGAGCAGATCGCCACCCTTATTGCCGAGCGTGATGAGTTGAACAAGAGACTCGAGACCGCGGAGCGCGAAGCTGTTATTCTGAATGCCTTGAGGACTGAGAACAATAATCTCATGAAGAAGCTTGATGAAGCCAAGAAGGCTCAGAAGCAAGCTACTTCCAAGGTGAACTCTCTCGAAACCCAGATCGCCGCTCTCGTCGCACAGATCCACAGCGGTGGAGGTGTCGCTGCCGTGCGATCTAGCTCGAAGGGACGAAAGGGACCCAAGGATCCCAAGCGGGCGCAGGAGCTTGTTATCGTTCGGGATCCTCGAGATGGAGGAAAGGGATTGTAAGTTTGTCCCCTTATCACTGACATTCTGGAGCATGAAGCTAATGATTTACAGGAGCTCTATTGTTAGAAGAAAGAACTTGAACTCTGCTGCTGCGAGGAGTAGTTCGCAGAGTGATGGGTCTGCGGATTCGTGACTCCTTGAATGGTTGAAGGAGGTCTTGCACGTGTCATGAACAGATGATGCTATACTGAGACTTTGGATACAACACGGGCGTTTCTGATTTCAACCATGAGTTACACGGGCGTTTTGCTTTTGATGCGAAACTGTTCACTTGGGTGGACACTATACAACATAACATACAAGACCATTAACACATCTCAGTAGAGATGGGTCAGCATACACGACCACTAACAATCTCATCAAGAGATCGGTCAACACAAAACAAAACAACAACACGACGTCACCAACATACCTCGACATAGAGGAAGGTTATCGTCGGCACTCTTTTGAACAATTTCCTTTGTTAATCTTTCTTTTGTACTCTCGCTTTGTCATTTTCTTTGCGTCTTGGGTTGGAATTCTGTTATATTGGGCAGCGGGCATAGCATGTAGAAAGGGACATTTTAAAACATCATAGCGATGGGATTGTATTAGTGTATGAGGTAGATGAAGGATGATAATGGGTTTATTGAGATAAATTGATGGATTGTTTATCTAGTCTTGGTGCTTCCATATGTTTCAGGTGACTGTAACCTTGACTCGATTGTACTCATTGAAGTGAAGGTTGAACCTGTAGCCTGGGTGGCGCTTGCTCACTGCGCTGTATATCCTCCGTCAATAGGCAGATTGACTCCCGTGATCCATCTTGCTTCTGCACTTGCCAGGAATATGGCCGCCCCAACAATGTCTTGTGGTTTACCTGTTCCGTGAAGTGGATGTTTTGCACGGATGGCTTCTTTGCTGTGCATCTTGACGGTGTCTGCGAAGATAGCTGTTTCGGTGTCTGTAATTTTGTGTTGGTGTGGCGTTCAAGTTTGAGGGAAAGGTCACCTACAGCCAGGACAAATCGCATTACAATGGATCCCATCCTTCGCATAATCCAACGCCACAGACCGGGTGAGATTTGTGACTGCGCCTTTTGAGGCGGCGTATGAAGCTATCCTGTCAGCACACGTACAATTACTTGGACAGGCAGACTTACGAACGGTGTAGCCACCAACAATACCCAGAATAGAAGAAATATTAATAATCCACCCTCGATCACCATCTTCATTCTTCTCCTGTTTCAGCATTTGGGCGATAGTGTATCTGGTCGTTAAGAAGATCGATTTTAGATTCACGGATATGGTTGTGTCCCAGCGCTCTTCGGATGTTTCGTGGATCCTTACGGGAGGTTGGCCTGCTTCGAGGGAAACTCCTGCGTTATTTACCAACCTAACCAATCAGTTGCTGTATCGTGTTTTGAGGGAGTGACTTACACGTCAATTCTGCCGAATTGGATGACAGCCCGAGTTACCAGTTCCTCCACCTCCTTGGCTTTACTGACATCTGTCTTCACAAAGATTGCCTTTCCACCGTTCTTTCTGATGAGTTCATCCGTGGGAATGGCCTCTTCTGTTTGGAGATTGGCTGGACGGGGATGCGGCTGGAGGTCTGCGCAGATGAGATGCGCACCTTCGGAGGAGTAGGACAGTGCTATGGAGCGGCCGAGACCGGAGGATGAGCCTGTTACTATGCAGACTTTGTCTTTGAGGCGGTTCATGGTGGAAGGTGAACGATTGGAAGGATGGAATTGGATGGTATACAGAACGATTGAAGGAGGCTGTACACAGTGATGCTCTGGAGGTTATGGAGCATTTTATAGATGTGGCTTTGATGTCTGATCGACATCTTTGCTGTCGTGAAATATCGGGTTCTTTAGTTTGAGGCCTGATACGTGACACGGCATTTGTGGAGGTCGACTTTGAGTTTTGGTGTTGTTCCGAAAATGGATATCAAGGCGAGGTGAACTGCAATCAGGCAGCAGAATAAGATACCGTCCTTGTATCGGTAACTATCCCGAGCATGAATGCAACCCGACAACAGAATCACTGCATGCTACGTGATCCTTCTTCCCTTCTCGGAAAGAGCTTAGGAGAATGAAGATCCTGAATTATTATGCAGGTTGACTATCCTTCTGACTGTTGAAGTCGGTAAGACATTTCCAATTGCTCGAGCCATTTTTGTGGCCAGTAAGAGCGTACGTTATGGTATGGAAGTGACAAACAGTCACGACGAACCCTGTAATACTAACTCTATTATTTCTGTATCAAAGAAGGTCCGCTGCAAAATGGATGTTGATCCAGCTGAAATGGAACAGGTTTAGCTTCGAGCCCGGCCATAGCGAAGGTGAATTATTCACAATAGCTTCACATACTTGCCCGACCAACAAAAGAAACAAAGTCCACTAAAATTATTCTTACAGCCGTCAAGCCCCTGCGTAGACCGTTCTAGTCCGCAGTGGAAATAAAACGCAAACGGCTTGGCATCAATAGCATGGGTGATTATTGGCACTAGCCCGGCAATATGAGCCCAGACCTGTTATTACAGCACGACCAACAACATATACAAGTGAAATAAATAGGAGGCCGCATGGAAGTATTATTTATTCTGAAAACACTACTCCTGAATCTTACACTCTCTCAAACTCGCGCTGTTTCCAGTCGCTTTCGTTCGTTGTTCTTCAAAATGGGCTGCCGATCAATTCTCGCTGCGGCGGTTATCGCTGCTAGCTTGCTTGGAGCGGACGCTAGTCCTTGTAAGCCTGCGACATCGGTTGCTGTTTCCGTTGTCCAGAGTGGGACTTCGTCGTCTGTCGTGTCGGAAGCTACCTCTACTGTCTTGGTTGAGACTTCTTTGACGCTATCAACTGAGTCTACGTCCGATGCATTGACCGAGACCACATCAACCGCTGAGACTTCGTCTTCGTCGCTCCTCGAGACTTCCTTGACCACTCTGGTTGAAACCACTTCTACTACACTGGTTGAGTCTACCTCTACCGAGCTGCTGGAGACCACGCCTACTACAGATGCGACTACATCCACCGCCCTGATCGAAGAGACTCCCACCACTCTTGCTACAAGCACCACCACTACCGAAGCGGAATCCTGTATCGAGACTCAGGTGCTCGCCAACCCGGGCTTTGACAACGACAGAAGAGAATGGACACCATGGTCGGTCAACGGTGAACTGGTAGACTACGACTATTATTCCGATCCCAACGCGATGTAAGACTAGCCTATCAATACTAGTAGCACATACTAACAGTTTATACAGGCGTGTATCAATCGCGAGAGGCGGAAGCGACATTGAGATTTCACAATCTTTGTTCTTTCTCCAGAAGGGCAAATACCAACTGTCGTACCGCTATAAGGTGCAGGACGCCGTCAATGACGTGGGTTTCACATGCAGCGTCCGACCCAAGATTGGAAGCACCTTCCTCGAAGCTTCTTATCTCGACCAAGTCAGTGATCTTTTCACTGAGGGCACTGCGGAATGGTCTACTGTAGAGGAAATGGGCTTTGCTGAGTTCAAGCTTGTAGTTGGATGTTTTGGAGATTACAATGAGCTCAAACTTCATTTCGATGACATTACTCTGACGAAGGTTTGCAATGACGATCTGGAACCAGTCATTACCCCGACTACTCTACTCGAAACCACGCCAACTACACTGGCTGAGACTGCGTCAACTACCTCAGTTGAGACTACTACAGAGGCTACCACCTCCGCTGTCCTGACAGAGGAAACCTCAACAACCCTTGCTGCAAGCACCACCACTACCGAAGCCGAAACATGCGTTGAGACCCAGGTCGTTATCAACCCAGGTTTCGATGACGACACGAGGGCCCCTTAGATTTTCGCTGGTGATGTGATTAACAGCGATGCCTATTCTTCCCCTAATGCCCTGTAAGACCACCCTACCAAACAAATGCCATATACTAACAGTTTGCGTAGGTACCTGCCAGTCCGCAAGGGCGAGAGCGATGCTACTGTCTCACAGAAACTCTACAATCTCAACGGCAGATACCGACTGTCCTATCACTATAAGGTAGGGTGGACATCGCTAGTCAGCCTCTTCGGATGCAGCATTCGACCCAAGATTGGCGATAGTTTCCTCCCCTCTGCGTCTTCGAGCGGGATCACCGATTCTTATTATGACGGATTCGCGGAATGGTCTACAGTCGAGGCGGGTGTTGATCAGGTTGAGCTGACGTTCGCTGTTGCATGTTCTGGCAACTTTGTAGCCATCGACATGCTGTTTGATGACATTACTCTGACGAAGGTTTGCGATGCCGATCTGAAACCTCAAATTGAATGAATGGGATTATAAAAGGTCAGGGATGGTAACGCAACTACTTCTCCAATTTTTGTTTTTGAGGAACAGGTCCTTCAAAGTACAAGGACAAAACAACACAACGGTGACTTGTCCGGCCTTCTCCTTCTACATCCAGTCTTTATTCATTTCTGTAGCCAGTGACAACGCTGGCCTAGTATATAATTTAAACCATCATTTATGGCCTCGTCTCAACTATCCCCCGGCCACTCATCAACAAGTTTCGCCCTATGAAACCTCGTAGTCCACCCCAAATCCCTTTCCACATCCTCCAACAACTTCAAAACAGCTTCCCGTTCACCCTTCTCATAAAACACCTGCCCCGCCACAAACAGCGCCTGTACAGAATTCGCTCTCACAGGGTCACTCGGATCAGCAAGACTAATTCCACAGATCTCTTTGGCGTAGTGATGTACATCCTCTTGGATTTTGCGGTAGGAACTTAACCGTGCTGAGACGGTGGAGCGGATAAAGGTTGATTCTTGGGGTTGGTTGACAAGCAGGAGAATCATGGCCATGTAGTAATTTTGCATTGTTGCGGCGCAGATGGGGAGTTCGTACCAAATCTGCTGGAATGATGCGAAGTAGGGATTTGATGATGATGAGTTTGCAGGATATGGCGTTCTTGCATGTGGTGTAAATGTCGAAGGAAGACTTTCATACCATTTCTTGAATTCTGAAACCAACATCTTCCAGCGCTCTAGTAACCGCTCTTGAGTCACACCAACAGTTGGACGTTGGCCGTGTGGCAGTGCATAGTCTGTCGGATTTATCGCATCGCCTGATGTAAGATGATTCAAGAGTTTACCAATCAGCCATGTTAATTCATTACTCTTAGTATCTTCTTCTATGTCGGCTGATGTCCGAATGTCGACTGGACTGAAGGGCATTAGGCTCCCGTCTTCCGTGGTTGCCAGACCAGCGTTTTGCCAGAGACGGACGTCTTTTAAATCAAGACGTGTCTGTGTTTCGCTAATGACTACCGCCTGTCAGATTACAAACTCATACAATTGGATGAAACTTACAGGCACAAAGTAGATCTTGCCTCGCCAAACTCCAAAGAATAGGCCCCTGTATCGCCGTCCTAGGAATAACAACCGGCGAGCCACCAGTATCCTGAAACAAAGGAAGTGCACTTAGATGCGCCCTCCATGCTGTCCCAGGCGCATTCATAAGTTCGTAGATACAAAGAATCGCAACAGCGGCTAGCATATCTTCTTTCTCACTTAGATCGTTTTCGTAAGACTGCAAATCGATGGCGGTTTTTAAGTGGTGGATTGCTTCGTCATAGTGTTTTGCTGACTCATAGCGCCAGTCATATGAGAGCCAGCGGTCTGAGGATTGATTGGGTTTGTTCTTGTTGAGACGATATAAATGCTTGGCGGATATGGCGCAGATGGAAGACTTCAAGAGAGGAGATGTAGCTGCTTTCACGGGGACTTTGCCGGAGAAATAACAACCTGTGTCAAATATGTCGAACCTTGTTCATCAGATTTGTCGCTTTTGTTGTGGGAAGAGACTTACCATGTTCCTGGACCCTCTTTGTAATGCTTTATTAGATGAAGTGTTGCCAGCCTCGAAGTAATAACATATTCTTCGTGCGCAGGCGTCGCAGGAACACTGGATTCAAACTGAAGTTCCTCACCCAGTGCGATAGAATCCTGCCCTTCCCAGAACTCAGCTGGGGGACATGGTGACTGAGATGTATCGTCCAATCTGATAGTAGCATCTACTAACGTCTCTTCAGCATATGGGTCCTCTATATGAACGAAGTGAACTATATCATCTCATTAGCCACAGCATACCACTCAGAGGGTCTGTACTTACGCTCATCCGGGACTTCAACCCAAACGTGGCCCTGGTCAAATACATCCTGACTGTCACTCCTCGATGGTCCAGTATAGCTCTGGAACGGTCGGAAAACAGATCTTTTCGAATAACTGCACTCCCTTGAACTCTTCGTACAAGCTCCACAAACAGGCTTTACCTCATCACACTTTAACTTCCTACTTCTGCAAGTTTCACTATGACATCAATTAGCTAAGATCCCACTCCAATGAGGCAATTCTTACCAGCCAGAAAAAGAACGCATTATTTCCCGTTTGAAGGATTGAATGAAGAGGAAAATGAAGCGAAAGGTTATTGAGCCGAGCTGTATGTATATCAGATTTGGTAAGTGGAGGCTGTGGATTGTGAGATCTGAAGAGGGAAGCCAAGCCGAGAGGGAAAAGTGTCTGACGGAAGAGGTCATCAAGGCGAGCGAGAAAAGTGGGGGTTTCGGTACTACGACGACTGATGGCGGGGCTTGTAGATCACATGAGCTGACTGAGCCGAGAGTTGTGTACATATTAACTTGTTATACTTCATTCTTTTTGACCTTTAAACACAAAGAATACCTTCATTGGAAATCGAGAGAATCCTTGGCTCAATCGTGCCCACCCAAGATGTCCTCCCAAGCCAAGCCATTCTCCGTCTCTGGCAAAACCGCCATCATCACCGGAGCCGGTTCAGGTCAGTATATTAATCGTTCCTAAAGGAAAGATACTGACTCTACCAAGGAATCAACTATGAATTCGCCAAACTTCTCTTGTCAAAGAACTGCAACGTCGTCATAGCAGATCTCTCCCTCCGACCTGAAGCTGAAGCCCTCATATCCCAGCACACTTCCTCTCCCAAAGCAATCTTTGTCAAGACAGACGTAACATCCTGGAAAGACCTCAGTGACGCCTTCCGCACTACAATCCAGGAATTTGGTGACTTTGACATTGTTTGTCCTGGTGCGGGGGTTTATGAGCCTAACTGGTCTAACTTCTGGCATCCGCCTGGATCTCCAGAAAGTAAAGACGATCCAGAGGGCGATGGGTATAAATTACTCGATATCAACCTCACGCATCCGATCAGAGCTACGCAAATGGCAATTTCATTTTGGTTGCACGGCACAGGGCAGAAAGCATCCCTTGAGAACCCCAAGCGAGTTATTCACATCTCTTCCATCGCTGGTCAAATCCCCGTCTTCAGAGCACCCATGTACGGCGCCTCCAAATTCGGCATAACAGGCTTCGTCCGGTGTCTCTGGAACTTGGAAGCCACCGGCATTCGCGTCAATGCAGTAGCACCAGGCGTTGTACGCACACCACTCTGGACAGAACACCCCGAGAAGCTGAAGAACGTGAGCCAGGAAGATGCTTGGGTTACACCGTCTGAATGTGCTGAGGCTATGCTGGAGTGTGTGGAGAGTGATAAACACCCTGGGGGAACGGTTTTGGAAGTTGGAAAGGGAAATACCAGGCAGGTGCAGGTGTTTAATGATCCAGGACCAGATTATACGGATCCGACCAAGGGGTTTTCGACGAGTAATTGGGAGGAGGGTGATGCAAATGTTTGGGGATGGCTTGGGGAGAAGGAGATTTGGGGATCTCGCCTGTGAAACTGTCTATTTAATTTCTGAAGGTGTATTGAACCCTGATTTCAATCTTGTGCCAGTTGACTTCCATGTCCAAAAGTTTCTGAAGCCATCATCATCTTGATTCTATGATAGAGAGGTTCTCATCTCAGATCGTCTTCCTTTTCTCCGGACCCCGCTTCATACCCATTATGTCTACAGCCTCACTTTCAATCAACAAGATGATAAGTAACACGCATATGCGGATTCCCAAATTTAGTAACCGACGACAATCATATGACCTTGATGTCTGAGTTGTTCACCCCTCATGTTGTGATTCGTCACTTATACCTTGATTCGGAAAGTTGCAGATGCCCCGCGCGGGTCCGCCCCCGCTTGAGGTCATGAATCTTGTTGCTTAATCTGCCGACGGTGGGACAGACTTGAGCTCGGCTTGACTTCTGGGGAAAATAGTGGTTCTTCGGGTCTGTTACTATTTTGGGAGAGTTTAAGTCGCGGATGGAATTGCTGTAGTAAAAGCAGTGATGGACTTGACGGATGAACAAGACACTCAACATTGAGATCAGAGACAACGAAGATAGGTAGAAATATGACATTATGAGTAAAAGTGCACATGGCTTTCTATAGCCACAACACCAAAGCGACATCTTGAGTTTGACAAACGGAATAGTGAAAAGGGAGGTTTGCATCATTACCGCCGTCGACTGATCACCGCTAGCACGAACCACCACAGCGACGCCTTCGAGTTCCCCAAGGACTGCGGGAAGAAGGAAGGAATTGGAGATAGACTTCAACACCAGAACGGTCAAGGTAGCAGATCACAACAAAATCTGAACCATCGTCAAGGCGTTCAGAAGAAGTCTTCAATAAACTATATTCATCTACAACTTGGCAGCAATATTGACATGCACAGCCTTAATGTTCGAATAAGCCGCCAACCCAGCTTCTCCCAATTCCCTCCCGATACCACTCTGCTTGACTCCTCCAAACGGAATCCTCCAATCACTATCATTGCTCGAATTCACCCACACCATGCCTGCCTCAATCCTCTTGGCCACCTGATGCGCGCGAGCCAAATTCGTGGTAAACAGGGCACTTCCCAGTCCGAATTGGGTGTCGTTGGCCAAATCCACTGCTTCATCCTCTTTGGAGAATTTCGTAACAACGACAAAGGGTCCGAAGACTTCTTCTTGAAACACGCGCATTTGGGGTGTGACATTTGTGAAGACCGTTGGTTCGATGAAGTATCCCTTTCCAGAGGCAGATTTAAACGGTGCGCCGCCGAGGGTCAAGTTTGCGCCTTCGGATTTACCGATGTTGACAAAGTCCAAGATACGCTCGTACTGCGCTTTCGTAACCTGCGGTCCCTGGAAAGTCGATTCCTCAAAAGGATCACCGACCTTGGAAATCTTCTGCACCTGCTTTTTGAACGCATCCATGAACTTGTCATAAATCCCTTCTTGAACAAGAATACGACTAGTAGCCGTACAAACCTGGCCCTGGTTATACATAATACCAGCATGTGCCCAATACGCAGCAAGTTCAACATCCGCATCGTCGAAAACGATGAGAGGACTTTTACCGCCTGTTTCGAGGGTGATATTTTTGAGATTGCTGCTGGCCATCTTCATGATTTGACGAGCTGTGGGCGTTGAGCCTGTGAAGGCGATTTTGTCCACGTCCATGTGTGAGGCCAAAGCTGCGCCGGCGATGGTGCCTAGTCCATTGACGATGTTGACCACACCGGGGGGAAAGCCGGCCTCGATGATCAGGTTGGCGAAGTAGAGGATTGATAGGGGCGTTTGTTCGGCTGGTTTAAGAATGACGGCGTTGCCGCATGCTAGAGCTGGACCGAGTTTCCACGCAGCCATAGCAAGAGGAAAATTCCATCTACCACCACGATTAGCACTCTCCCCTCAAACATGTATATCAGCGCACACTTACGGAATGATCTGTCCACAAACACCAACAGGTTCACGAATAGTATACCCAAACTTATCACCCGTGGTCTCAATAACCTGTCCAAAAACCTTATCCGCGAATCCAGCATAATATCTCAACGTCTCAGCGACCTCAGTCACATCGTCGTTGAGCGCGACGGAGTAGGGTTTCCCGTTATCCCAAGTTTCGATCGTTGCGAGAGTTTCTTTATGTTCTTCGACTAAGGTGGCTAGACGGTTGAGGAGTTTACCGCGTTCTGTGCCTGGGAGATCGCGCCATGATGGATTGCGGAGGGCGCGACGGGCGGCGCGGACGGCTTTGTCGATGTCTTCTGCGGAACCGGCGTGAACGGAGGTGATTTGTTGTTCGTTGCTGGGATTGTCAATATCCTGTCATCGATGGCGGAGGGTGTGGTGGGATTGACTTACGTTGGGTTTATGGAAATAATCTTTTCGCCATTTGATGATTTAACCCATTCATTGTTGATGAACAATCCAGTGGGTTGCTTGTAAGTTCGGCCGTTGGGCGCAGTGAGTTGAACGTCTAGACTCATTGTGGATGTGGTGGATGTGATGTTTGGAGTTCAGAATCTGGGGAAATCAGCTGAGGAAAGTTATCCTTGTATACCCAGTAGCTATCTCAATTCGTGCAATCAACGAGATCCATTCCTTCGCCGATCATGTTTATCTTGATCCGCGTTCGTGTAAGCGGGATAGAGACGAAAACATGAGAAGTATTGCCTGTTTTCGGTATAGCGTCCCCATCCGGTCCGGTGTGGGGAGAAGCTGGGATACCCTGCATTGATAAAGATGTTTCTCCTGTCCATATCGGGTAGTCGTTTTGCACAAGATTTAAACTGTTTTAGGGCAAGGAATTGCAGAGATTAACAATATGGTTGCAGCATTGGTATTACTGTAAGTGGAGTCTGTTAGAGTCTGTGGTTTGAAGTTGTTGGTTGATGACTCCGTCGCAATTGCCGAATCTCAAATTTGCTCATATTGGATCATGTCGTATGATGGTTGTTGTAAGTTGGAAAACATTGCCCAAATCTGGGGTATCACATTCAGAAAGTCGATCTATCCCAAACAGGGTAATAAGATAGGACAAAGATACAGTGTAATTTAAAGAGACCTCCTCCCACATCCCTTTCATTCTCGTTCAATCACCTACCAACATTCGCTATGATACACCCACAATTTACTGCCCACTGGCCTCTCCCCGCTGAGGCACCGTATCATCCTTATGAATATCAACATAATTCACTCTCTCAGCTCTCTGCGCATAAATGATATTCCCCTGCGCCTCCTCCGTCTCAAGATACGTAATGCGGCCCTTCACAACCCAAAACACAAGCGTGATAACCAGCATAATTCCGAAAACGGCAATAGCGTAGTTCATATCTGCTACTGCAGGGTTCGGCGCACCGGGGAAGAAGAAGAATACTGTGGTTATAGCGCAGTAGACTACTCCGACCCAGTTGATCACCGGCCCGAGACGACCCAGCGAGAATTCCCCGGGCGGGAGTTTGTCGCGGCCCACGAGGAGGAGAGTTAGGATGGGCATGCCGTAGGAGACTGTCAGCGCAATGGTGCTGACACTGAGAATGGCTTCCAAGACAGTCGAAGCGAAGGTGTAAAGGACGCCGATTAACGCCATTACACCACCTTGGAGCCAGAGCGCACGAACGGGGACTTTCCACGTCTCGTCCACACGAGCAAAATACCCGCTGAAAGGCAACCCACCATCTCGTGCAAAGCCCCAAGTCAATCGCGAAGCAGTTGTGACGATTCCGATACCCTGTCCAATACCATTCACGATGAACAGCGTCAGAAGAACAGTTCCGCCTTGAAGACCGACGGTCTGTTTGAGCAAGTCCATGAATGCAAGACCGGTGGTTGGGGCCAGGTAAATGCTCGAGTCGACCATGCAGAATAAGCAGACTACCATGAAGATGAACCCAGTGATGGCGCCGATCGTGACGGATAGCCAGATGACTTTTGGAATGTTGGTTCGTGGCGAGGGAATTTCTTCAACGAGATGAATCGCTGCGTCGAAAGCTGTAAGTCCGTACGCTGCTTGCACGAGACCCATGAACCAGGTAACTCCATCTGGCCAGCCGGTCTGGTTAATCCATCTTCCAAACACGAAATCCGCTGGTTGAAAGTGCAAGTCGCTCTTGACACCGACAGAAACCAGCATCGCGATACTGATGATAAAGAACAAACTCGCGAAAGAAATTCCGACAAAATTGTTGAACCAGGGAAGGACTTTGTCCTTTCGACAAGCGATAATGTTGAACACCGTCATTAGGAGTGTGACGCCGAGGTAGACGAGGAATAACACCCAGCCTTTGTCAGCTCCTGCCCAGTCTGGTTTGAACAATACTTTCATCTTGAGCATAAACTCAGCCATGAACGCGATCTGACTCGCAGACAGCGTAATCCAACCGGTCATATTGATCCACGCGCATAAATAACTCGTAAATCGTCCGGCAGCAGTTGGCCAAAGTCTAGAGATCCAGTACGCCTGACCAAGGGCAGTAGGCATACTACTACACATTTCGCCAAGTGAAACAGCAACGCAGATGTTGCAAACAAAGACGAGAACCAATCCCCAGAGAATGGCGATTGGTCCGCCAGCTGATAAACCGCTGTCGATGCCTTGAGCAAAGGTAGACCATGTTCCTAGGACTGAGAATGCCAGAGCGAGCATGCTCCACATGGAGAATTTGCGGGTGAGGGATTGGTCATGGCCAAAGTTTGCGAGATCTTCTGCATCGCGAATTTCTTGCGAGGTAGGAGGGCGTTTGAGGGTTGTGTTTGTTTCAACGTCCATCGCGTTTGATGCCGCGTCGTATGACGTATGTAGATGAAGGCGACGGGCAGCCTGAAGAATGGTATGCAGGTAAATTCCAGAGAACAAAATTCTGAAGGTGGTATTGAAGAGGGGAAAGGAAATAAAGAGTCTGACGCGCTGCTTATATCCAAATCACTCGGCGACCGGACCACCTCAGCTCTTGTGTTACAGAGTAAATATTGGGCGCAGATTAGGTATCTCGTACGGATATTGGACCGGGTTTGGTTTATCGTGTGACAACCAAGCCGAAATACTGTACAGACCTGCTGTAAACAGCGTAGATCAGAACCCAATTGCGCCCTACTCCTCACTGTAATCAAAGGTAACCTCCCGTGGCTGTGGGCAGAAAAACCTGGTTGCGATAAAAAGGGCGCAGAGATAAGGGTGTCACTGTTATCTGTGACCCTGGCTCTGTGCCCTGGTGAAAATTCTTCAGTGCGTCATTGTCCATTTTTTACGGATACAGTCAGTGCATTCATTCTACGCGACGCGACAAAAGCATCAAGTTCAGCGACAAAAGCATCAATTGTCTCAAAGTTCAGCGATGTTTCAAGGTATCATCCGGGGAAAAAGAAGAAACGATAATCTACCCCATGGGGAATCACGATTGATGGCATTCCATTACGTGATGAATTGGAAGGTAATGCAAGACAGTTTTCTTCTATTCCCTATAGGGACACAATCACGTTGTTTTTTGACCGGGCCGGTCAGCATGACAATCAAGGGGTTGGTTGAGGACAATCAGTGGGTGAGAACCTTCAGCTCTCAGTGGCGACAGGCATGGGACCTCTCTCGGTTATCTCGCCTTTCAAAAACCTTCAATTCTTTGCCCGGAAAGGGTTTAGTCTCTCGGTGACCAAAAGCTGAGAATCTGCTACCATAAACGGTTAGACAGACATAAAATGAGGGGAAAGGTAAGCTAGATGGATCGGCAGTCACTTGACGAGAGCCTCAGACAAACATGATCCCGCTCACCTAACCACTAGTCTAGATACGATAACCTGCTAGATAACGGCAAGATAAGGCAATTAGCGGGTCATCCCCTCATTTAGACTCTTGGAGATTTGTTCGATACAATGCCCTTTCATGGATAGCTCGCGGATGGAACTGCCGGTTGGAGATGGAACATGTCATAGAAACTAGCCAGAAATGCAATTGTTTGACGGTTTTGGGGTAAACGGTTGCAATCTGATCTGATCTGGTCTCGGCTAACTTTGTAGCGTAGGGCGGAAGGCGGGCAGTACAGTAAAAGACAGGGCGGACAACCGAAGCGACGTGTGTCCGTCTTACCTACAGCGGAGCGGCAGAGTGGAGATCCATTGCAAGCGGAGCGGTGTCACGGAGCGGCGCTACAGTGGATTCTTGTTTGCTCCTTTGTCTGGACCTTTTTGTGTATAAGAAGCTGTCATCCTCAATTGAAGTTATCGTTTTGCTAAGATCATCGGCGCTTATCTTACATACTCCAAGTCACCGCTTATACACATCACTCTCAATCACTACCAGGCTTACACCTTGGGACTCAACGCACCCGTATGGCACAGTACACAACTTCAAATAACAACCATGATTCCAGACACCTCTTCTATCGCCGGCTACACCATCTTTCGGGAAGAGCCCAACGATGCCGCTCCCGATCTGTCGTCAATTGAACACACTCATCCTCTTGGTAAGTCCCCTTCTCCCAAATCAATTGCGTCCCTCACTGATGTCCCATAGACCCCCTCTCAATTGACGAGATCCGCACCGCGACAAAACTAATCCGCAACTATGCATCTCCCAAAACCTTGAAGTTTAACTGTCTCACCCTCCGTGAGCCTCTCAAGGCCGAATACGCCGCTTTCAAAGCCCGCACAGGTCCTCGTCCCGCTCGTCGCGCTTTCGCTATCGTGATTGAGCGCGGAAATGGCCAGGTCTCTGAAGTCATTGCCAACATCCGCGAGGGTAAAGTCGAAGAGTGGAAGAATGTCTCCGACGTTGGTCCTACTCTTACCCTCGAGGATCTTGATGTCTGTGAGCGCATTGCTCGCAAAGACCCTCGAGTGATTCGCGCTTGTGAGGAGTTGGGTATTACGGACATGGAGAAAATCTTTATTGACGCTTGGGCTATCGGATTTGATGATCGATGGGGTTATGAGCGAAGACTTCAGCAGGGTTTGGTGTATTATCGTGCTTCCCCCAACGATAACCAATACGCCCATCCTCTTGACTTCTCCGTCGTCCTTGACACAGAGAAAGAGGAAGTTCTCGCCGTGGACGTCCGTCTCGTCAACGGTGAACGAACCAAGGTTCCTCTTACTTCGCATAACTACATGCCCGAGTTCATCGGCGAGAACTACATCGATGGCACTCTCAAGCCCATCAACATCACCCAACCCCAAGGTGTATCCTTCCGCATGCGCGGCAACGAGATCTCTTGGGCAGGCTACAAGATGCACATCGGCTTCAACTACCGCGAAGGCATTGTGCTGTCTGACGTCCGCATGGAAGATCACCATGAACATCGGGAGCGCACTCTCTTCAACAGAATCAGTGTTGTAGAAATGGTCGTTCCCTACGGAAACCCCGATCCTCCTCACCATCGCAAACACGCTTTCGATGTTGGTGAGTACGGAACTGGTCTCATGACCAATTCCTTGAAGTTGGGATGTGATTGCAAGGGTGCTATCCACTACCTCGATGCTGTCATGGCTACTGGCGATGGTGACCCAGCTGTTATCAAGAACGCTATCTGCATCCACGAAGAAGACAACGGTCTTTTGTACAAGCACACTGATTATCGTGACGGAAGTGTTATTTCCGCACGAGATCGCAAACTCATTATTTCTCAAATTATCACAGCTGCCAACTACGAGTATGGCTTCTACCACACCTTCACTCTTGACGGAACATACAAGCTTGAGATTAAGCTTACTGGTATGTTGAATACATACTGCATGCACCCCTCCGAGACAGCCGCACCCTACGGTACTGAGGTTGCACCCACCATCAACGCACACAACCACCAACACATCTTCTCTCTACGCGTCGACCCCGAAGTCGACGGGCCTAACAACACAGTCGTTCAAAATGACGCGTTACCGTCAGAAGCAGAAGTTGGATCTGCTGAGAATCCCTACGGAAATGGTTTCTATGCGAAGAATACTCCGTATAAGACTTCTAAGGAGGCTTCTTCAAATTACTCCCATGAGACACAACGTTCTTGGGCGATCACGAATCCTAACAGTATTAATCCTTCCGCGAAGAAGCCTGTCGCGTACAAGATTCTCAACAACAACTGTCCTCCCCTCCTCGCTAAGCCCGGCAGTGTAGTTTACAACCGCGCCGCCTTTGCTCGCAAGTCCCTCTGGGTCACACCATACAAGGACTACGAAATCTTCCCCGCCGGCGACTACGTGTGTCAATCTACAGGTATCGAAAACCACCCTCACAACTCTAATATTGTTGACTGGGTGAATCGGGACGGCAACATCGAGAACACGGATATCGTATGCTATATCCAGTTTGGTCTTACGCATTTCCCCAGAACGGAAGATTTCCCTGTCATGCCTGCTGAGCCTGTTAGTGTTATGCTTCGCGCGTCAAATTTCTACCAGAAGAATCCTGGTTTGTGGGTTCCTCCCTCGGCGCTTTGTGTTGATGCTGCGAGCAAGGATGCTTTTGGGGAGAAGAAGGAGGAGGGTGGATCGTGTTGTGCTGGGAAGGCTGCGCCAAAGCTTTAGGTGTTCATGACTTTAAAGATCAAAATTGATTAGCATTGTTTTTTTAGTTAATAGGTTATAATACCAAGATTGGATAATAGCTTTTAAGCATTGAGATATATCTGTTCCGTGTACTCCCTGTCCCTGCCTCCTCTTGTACCGGTTGATGACATGTCTATGACCTTACAACTGAACGCAAACCGGCCCAATACCCAAAACCCCAGCATCATCAGGTAACGCCCCCGGCCTCGCAAGATTTATACTCACGAGCTGTCGACGATGAACCCGTCTCTACCATACTTGTTAATAGAAAATCACGATAATGGCATCGCATACCTATTCGCTCTTCCTCTCACGGGACCATCAGCATGATGATTTCCAAAATGATTCCACGTCGCAATTGAAGCGATAGCTCGGCATCAACAGCAGCCATAGTGTTTTCAACATCAATTATATCAGGCCACTTATGAAAGCGCTTGAGATTGCCTGGACGTTTACCTAGGTGGATACAGTTGAGTATACCTGTGCGGACCTCCTCTACAGATCTGTTATCGCAGAACCTAGATAACCAGGTGGATAACCTCTAAATGTTGCTGGAAGCTTGGCCATAAAATTAATCGACAACAAGCGAGAACGCCAACCAAGGCACTCCCCGATTTTAACCGTCAAGTATACCTTATTTCTTGAAAATTATATCAGTGCGTCGACGCATTAACTGCCCGATGATCCCTTCATTATAATCCCAGCTCATCAATTAAGAATGCGAAAATTTTCACGTCAAAGCAACTCAAGGGATATGACAAGGGATACAATACCATCGAAGAAAAGAAGCAACAAAACTGATCCGTCAGCCGAAAGATAATCTTATCGAGGACTTTAATTATGGGAGTCCACTTTGAACCCAGCAAGCCAAGCGTTGGGCTCGAATCGCAAGGTTAAATCTTGAGACAATCTGGAAAACTCTTTAAGTCTGAGACATTGCGTTTCAGTAAATGGTTGAGGCTCAAGATGCGAACCCGATGATGCCCGGTAGCTAATTTAAACCCTTGAATTGGGCGCGAAAATGGTCTTGGTTACGGGAGTTGGGCGGCGAAACGGAATGACCGCCGGAGACTCCACTATTCATGATTCATGGATTCAGCTCTTCAATCCAGCGACGAGAGGGCAGAGCAATTACTGCCATCAGTTCAAAGATTACTCTTACTGTGGATTCGATTGACAACTGGTCTTTGGGGAGTACTAGTATATTCCATGCTGCGCTGTGTTGTTACGGTCAAGATACGAATGGCATGTTCTTGCGCTGTCATGGTGAGGCCTCTTCCTCTTATCACAACCGTGCGTGGCAAAACAGGTTTAACAAACTTTGAGGCTCGGTCTTATCTCAATCACCCTTGCTTTTGTCTCTTAGATCAATTGGCTACCGGGTCCGGCGCACCGGGACTCCCTTCCGCGTAGCCAGAACATCACGTTAACTCCCGTCAGGACATCAAAATCCGGCCACCACTGACTTCCAGTGCCACACATCCCTGTAGACAGGATTAAATTAGCGCCCTTAGCACCCGATGAGCCTCAAGGAACCCGCTTTTACGCAGGGAATAGTGAACCTAAACTTTTCGAGTCACGGTTTCATCACGAGATTTTGTCGTTGAACTCGATGATTCTACTCGTAATCGCCCCCTTTTGACGAGGGATTAGCTGAGCTTTGATAAACTTTGTCCGCGGCAGTCTCTCACTTCGCTTTTATAAATACAGCATGTCGCTACTCCAATACTGTTTTAGTTATTCTGCAGATACTCACATTTAATCACATCAATGATATCATACTCTCGTTAATACTTTAATCACCAAAATGGATCGTCTAAGAGATCTTGAAACACCTTGGGTAGATTCCAATACCCCCACCCGTCGCAACTCAATCGATCTTTCCGTCCCCTCGCCACCGGATCACGAGAATGATCCCAAGGCTTTTTTGAAGCATCACGCTGCTAAGACAGCTGCAGCCGAAAAACAACCCGGTCCCGAACAACCCTCTGATCTCAAACAGCCCTTTGATCTGGAAAAGGGAAATGACACGACACCCCAACAATCACTGTCTTTTAGACAAAGATTGCATCACTTTACATGGGCTTGGTTCACACTCCCCATGTCAGCCGGTGGATTAGCTCTGCTCATTCACGTTCAACCTCATCAATTCCCTGGATTGAGGATTATCGGGACGGTGCTTTATGCCATTAATCTACTTATCTTTACACTATGCTGCATTGGCATGATTCTTCGATTTTGCTTTAATACTGGCGATTTGAAACGATCGGTTACACATCATCGAGAAGGTTTCTTCCTCCCAACATTCTTCCTCGCTATCGCTTCTTTAATCACCAGCACACAACGCTACGTCATTCCCAAAGATGACGCTTCATACGCATGGGCTACACAAACCATCTTCTGGATTTATGTCGTCGTCACATTCATCCTAGCAATCTGGCAATATTCCTTTTTGTTTGCTGGTCATAGTTTTAGTTTACAAGCTATGATGCCTGGCTGGTTACTTCCTATCTTCCCCGTCATGTTAGCTGGAACGATCGCTACTGTTATCCTCGACACACAGACCCATCTCAACCCGCTGCCTATTATCTTTGCAGGTTTGACGTGTCAGGGCTTGGGATTCTGTGTGTCGATGATGATGTATGCCCACATGATTGGTCGACTCATGCAATCTGGTCTTCCGAACCGGGAACATCGAACTGCGCTGTTCATGAACGTCGGTCCACCATCGTTCACAGCTTTGGCTCTTATCGGGATGGCGAATGCTTTGCCAAAGACCATCTCCGGCGCTGATAATCTCGCTCTCAACGTCGATACCGTCCGCACGGTAGCCCTTCTCTGCGCTGTGTTTCTATGGGCGTTGAGTCTTTGGTGGTTCTTCATCGCTGCTGTAGCAGTAATTTCCTCACCACCCGAGTTCTTCCATTTGGGCTGGTGGCCTTTGGTCTTTCCCAATACGGGCTTTACGCTTGCTACTATTTCCATCGGTAATGCGTTCAAGTGCGAGGGTCTTCTGTGGGTTGGAAGCGGGATGTCTATCGTGCTTGTCATTACATTCTTGGTGGTTGTTTCGTTTAATATTCGGGCTGTGTTCGTACGGGATATCATGTATCCTGGAAAGGACGAGGATGCGGATGATCACTAAAAGGCTTTA
Source organism: Fusarium sp. MBC 181 (assembly GCA_030772735.1). NCBI lineage: Eukaryota > Fungi > Ascomycota > Sordariomycetes > Hypocreales > Nectriaceae > Fusarium > Fusarium sp. MBC 181. The sequence continues at coordinate 82,674 of JAPHDB010000194.1, read as the reverse complement.
GATGGAGTTGGGTTTTGTTTTGAGATACCATGGGATACAGGATAGAGTTAGATAAAAGCAGGCTCTAGATTACAGATAGATAGTCCTCAAAGGACGCCTAATGATTCACAACATCACATCTTCACTTCATCAATAACCACTCTTCCTACACCATGTGTTGTTCAATCAAGACATCTACAGCCCATTCGGTCCAAGCCGGGCCAGAACCTTCGACGTGGACAAGGGTCAGCATTAGGCAATAAAGGACGATCAGGGAACTTTTCCTGAATCAGTCGAGAATGCTTGGATCGTAATCGCTGGGGCCACGGTCTTACGAGTCCGTGAAACAGGGCCGATATGACTGACTTGCTGCTCCCCCTTTCTAAATCCGTCGTTCCGATTTTCGGCGAGGGTCGGGTCGGCGAATTGTGGGATTTCGCCGAAGGGTTGAGTTGGTTAACCTAGAGCCAGCGTGTTGATTGAAGAAGGTGACTGCATCAGTGGCTCAAATATGCAACGACTCCCTCTATTGAGGAAAAGGTCTTTAAATAGAAGGATGAATAAATAGTTCAGTTGAATATGGGAATAATTTAACCGAGACCCGCGTGCTGCTTCTGGATTGTGTCATTCAACATGCCTTTACACTAATCCACTGGCAAATTGGAGCAAAATGCTTCATCTATGGAACATTGGCAACATTTCAATTCAACTTTTATTACAGTAAATCAGTCCAGCTGTTGATATTCATCCAATCCTGCTCTGACGCAAAATGAAACTGCTGCACCCCCTCCGCCCCAAGCAACCGGTTCCAATCCGGTGGACTCTCCGGAACCATAACCTGTTCACCCTGCAACCTCTGCGTCACAAGGATCTCATACTCGCGATGTAGTTCCTCAAAAACACTATGCACAGCCTCAGCATTCGGCCAATGTCTCGCAAGCATAAGTGTGCATCTCAACAATCGCGATAGCCTCTCCAAAGCGTTGATAGCTACGAGGAATGTCTGCGATGTTACTGCCGCCCGGATTTCACCGGCGAATTGAATGCCGGCTGCTGTTACAGCACTGACGGATGTGAAGTGGCATTGACGTAGTTCATCTCGTGCTGAAAGCTTTTCGAGGGATGTTATGATTGCTTGAGCGGCGGCGGAGCAGATTGATGAGGAACTGGGGGAGGGAAGATTGCGGTGGAGATGGAGGAGGAGGAGGTTGTAGTGCATTCGTAGATGGCATGTCCATGAGTCATCGTCTTCTGCGACGGTGGATATGCCAGACCTCAAAGACCAGAGTCCAAGACGAGCGTCGATAGACGAAATATCTATCATCCTGTCTCTGGCTGGTGCGTTGAGGGAGATGACGTCTAGACCGATATACGCTAAATCGACGAGATGATTGAGAAAATCTGGAGTAACACCTGATGTTTCGGCCATTGAAGGATCAGTAGTTCCTGTATCAGTCATATCTTCCTGTCGAAGAGGCAACTGATCAATATCCTCAGCTCGTACAGCACACGGTCGTCCCGTTTCCAGCGCAGAGAAAACTTCGCAGAAGAAAGCAGACCACCAACATCGTCGATACTGCGCCGTCTCCGCAGCAGGTAAATGTGGACTATTCCGATGAGCGCCGGAGCCTGTCCCTATAAGAACAGCTATACCAGCCCAGTACCACGGTCCTCCAGCGACTGTATCGCCATCTCCGATATGCCACGTGAACAGCGCAGCAGCTTGAAGTAGATGCATCCGATCAGACTCGTGACGCATATGATATAACATACTCGCCCGTCGAAAAAGAATATTCTGCACAGCATGACGATCGTTTGCGACGAGTGGATGAGAACAAGCATGCGCACCGGCCATGAGAACGGACTGGAAAAGAAGTAGTGGAGGCGGGTTATCAGGAGTTCTGTACCGAGCAAGAAATTCCGGTTTTGACACGATTGGTAGAAAAGGATGAATATGATCGAAATACGCTGTAACAAGCGCATCCCTTACTTCCTGCGCAGGAAACGACGATACTTCAGTAACAAGTTCCTGACTCATCCAAGAACTAGGCGTCGGCTTCCAAGAATTAACCTGTCGAATAGGCGGATATGGATAATGAAGCGGTCTTCCAGCCCCAGTCCTATCACTACCCGATGAACTATGTGTCTCAGGCCCATTATCTCCAGAGTAAGGCTGTCTGAACGATCTGTGTAAATCGACCAGATGGACTAGGTTTGAGACTGCTGTGCCGACGTAGGCGATGCGGAAGCTTTTGGTGGAGGCGAAGACGGCCCACGCTGCTGCGCCGATGCCGTGTTTGAAGAAACGGGCTAGACCTTCGCGGGCGAGTTTCTCTTGGTTGTCTGATTGAGTGAGCTCTTGGGGTTTGGGTGGTTGTTCGGGTCCGATGAGAGTTAGTTGAGTGCCGGGGTTGCCCGGGTTGGTATCCCGTCTTGTCACGGCTCCGGGTTCCGGACCCGGATGCTCTGGTTCCTGACTTTCTCTCTCATCTTGGAAAGAATGTCTTGATAAAACTGAACTTCGTCTCTCACTCGTCCATTTTGATCTATCAAATCAGCATCATATCCTCTCTCTTCCCATTGATGTTGGGCGGTCTCGGAACCGTGCCCGTGACTTACCGACATTCCAACCCCGACTTTTCACACACCGAACAAGGGCCTGTCGGTCTATCGACAATATCGCAGCGGACTTTGCGGCGTCGACATAAATCACATGCTTTTCGCTGCTGGCGACGACGTTTGTCGTGGAGTTTTCGAGGGGTCGGGTCCATGATGATGCGAGGGAAGAGAAATCAATCGGAACCGGTAGCGGGGATTGACGAATGACGATGTGGGTAGGTTCGGCTCCAGAGGGCTGAGCCGAGACGGGAACTGGACGGATATACCGTTTCAAACAAACGATCACAGAGTCCTTTGTTCTCTGAAAGATGTCTTATTTTTATTGGCTCTTGATATCTTGTTCATCTAGATGAAGGTACTGTATGTACCATTCAATATTATGTCAGTGATAGTTGGGAATGGCAATGAGAGATGATTGCTGCAACTCCGCTTTCGGCTCTGCTTCCATAATGCGGGGCACCATAACCTCAACTCCTCACAATACCTCCCAGAACACCAACAGCATCTTGACAATTACCAATCATGACTTTTCAAATTAAAGACTCTACCATCTTAGTTACAGCAGGCACGTCGGGTCTTGGCTTATGTGTCGCCGAAAAACTCATCGGCCTCGGCGCAAAGGTGGTAGTAAACTACGCCTCCAACCGCGTCCGCGCCGATTATGCCATGCAGCAACTTATATTACGAGCATGTCAAATGCACCAACCCACAAGGTGCACCACCATTCAGGCTGACGTGTCCAAAAAATCTGAAATCGAGAGGCTGGTAGCTGAAACAATCGAGTGGTCGGGTGGCAGGCTCGATGCTGTAGTTTCGAATGCTGGTTGGACCAAGTTTGCCAACTTTAATGATCTGGATGATAATGTCGACGAGGAGGTCTGGGATAAGTGTTATGCGGCGAATGTCAAGTCTCATCTCTTTCTTTGCCATGCTGCGAAGAAGTATCTTGAGCAAGCGAAGGGGGCTTTTGTCATGACTTCTTCTGTGGCGGGTGTCAAACCCAGTGGAAGCTCAATTGTAAGTCTCACCGGAATGAAACTTGTCTTGGGAGGTTGAGCTAACAAAATATCAGGCCTACTCCGTTACCAAGGCTGCTCAGATCCATCTGGCTAAGTCGTTGGCTACGGTCATGGCACCTAACATCCGCGTTAATGCTGTATCGCCGGGATTCATGGAGACGGTAGGGCTAATGAACCTCTCTCGGGATACGGCTAACAGTAATGACAGAATTGGATCGCCGACTTTCCCCAGTCCAAGATTGAAGAGGCGAAAGAGAAGACCCTGCTGAAGCAAATCACTCAGGTCGATGTACGCGACCCTGGCACTTTGGAAACTGGATGCTGACGATTCTTAGGACGTGGCAGATCAGATTATTCTACTGCTCAATTCAAAATCTATCACAGGAACGAATGTTGTCATCGACTCAGGCTTTTCCGTTTAGCCTAGATAGAAGAAAGGTAGAGGATGAGAATACCAAGACATCGCAACAAAGCATGCCTTCGGACAATTGAGGATGTTTTCCACTCCCTACTAGAAAATCAGGACTACGATTTTATTGAGAAGAAGCCATGTGTTCCAGCTACAGGTGTCAAGGTCAATGCAGTCAGCCATCTATCCTTATTCGAACTACTACAGATTCTTCCGTGCCTCCGAACATATTCATTGTACTTGCTAGTGGTGTTTTATCAACAGTTAGGTCAGGAATAGGATTTGAGTCATAAACCCTTATACTTTCAGCTTCACCCTCATCTAAGGACTGTCAAAGAATCACCGTAGAATATCTAGTAACCTATGTCCAAACTTCGATATCATCAGCTCACGGACCCTTGGCAACTAGGCGAAACTAATATCCAGGGCCGCAGGCGGTATAGATGGCCTCCTCCGGCTGGGTTTAAGAAGTCGACACATCAAGAAACAATCTGGGATACAATTGAGTAAATGTACGTAAAGGCGAGTTACGAAACCATAGCGGTATGTACAGTACATACCAGTGCTCGTATATGGGAAGGAACCAATAAGCAGGTTTCCGTGGTCTCCACCGATCGCCACCATACCTGATCGGTCAGTGTGGACGCTAGTTATGGTTTTTCCGAGGCGTAAGTCCCGAGGGATACATATAAAAGCAACAGTCTCAATTGCGTCAAGACCGTCTTTCACTGCAATTTTAACCCCATCCAAGCCCAGGTAATAAAAGTACGTACCTCTACTGAGCACCTAACAGTCCCGTCGACGCGTTTCCGTCGAGTCCTTCACTGCAATTTTGGTCTCATCCAAGCCCAGGTAGCAGTACGTACCAGCGCGAGATCAAGTCACTCTGCGATAACACAGAAGACTTAGTTTACTTATCAGGACGCGGCAGATCAAGTTATTCTACTGCTTAGGTCACAATCTATAACAGGGACGAACGTGGTCATTGATTCAGGCTTCTCCGTCTAATGGAAAGGTAGAGATGAGAGTACTGGGGCACTGCAACAAAGCAAGCCGCTGTGAAGTTAGCAACACATCTTCATGGATAATGTGAACCACGGCTCTTCTCAAATGTGGCGATATAATTTAGCTACCCGTTGAAGGAGTTTATTGTATCAGGAGGAGTTCTTGAACGTAACTGTGGAGGGGAATTTGCTGCGTATAGAGCAACTTATTACCGGATGATAGATGGGGGTGAGCAGAAGGTCTCGATACTGCAATATTCGGTGCGGAATAGCGAAAATTTACAAAACCAGCCCTTGCGATCTGCACAGCCCCCAGAGCCTGATTAGCTACACCATCCGTGGCTTTGTATCACCCATGGATTTACTTACTTCCGTCTGGTCGGCGCGCGACGGAATATACGCGCGGAATAGCGGAAATCTCGATCTCGCAGCTCTGAGATCTGCATTTAGTCTGATGTCAGATGTTTCTGCTATCAGTAGGCCAGCCCAACATTCTAGACAGGCAAACACTTATCCACAGGCACTACTCAATGAGTCTGTACCGTATAGATGACGTTGCATGGGAGTGAGTTCAGCAACAACTGTTTAGTAGACCTTTGCGGTTCTGTTCTCATAAAAGTCTTGATAGTGTTCACCGACAACGGCCGCGTGATACCCCTCTCTCAGCGCTCCCTCGATCATGTCTCAAAGAATCATTGTTGACTCCTTCTCAAGGACATAAAGAGCCTTGAAAACCAGGCACTACTGTTATCAAGGACTACAGGTCGCAGGGATGGCCTCATTTGGCTCGGTTAGAGCAGTGGACAAATAAAGACAGCTTGTATACGCCATTTTGTGATTCTTGTGTGAAACAAAGCTCTTGGCTTGAAAGTGGGATAGTGATTGGTGAAACTCGGGGCCAAAGTTCAGCTGACGATTGTGGTTACACAAACTAACGAGGAAGTACAGCGGTAATGGTACGTAACTACCTGAGACCTGATAAGCAGACCTCCATATTTTCACCAATGATCAAGGAAGCGGAGTGTCTTCCGGTTCTGGCTGCCGCCATGTGTCTCGGGCGACCAAGGAAATGAGTCGGACTGGCGCTATTTCGACTGAAGGCTTATCGCAATTGCGTCGAGACGTAGTGTCGTCGAGTGTTGGGTAGAGATGGAGTCACTGGTTGTGTGTATCCCAAATCATAGTATAGCTTAAAGCTTCCCGTTCCAGTGTAAAGGTATATAGTGTGATGCATGAGAGTTTTTAATTAAACGCGAAATTGTGATCTTGTTTCTACTTTTCCGTTTCTCTGAAAGAACCGATGTCCAAACAATTCCAACCAAGCCATTACTCCGTCTATTCGCGACACTGATCCAGCAGTGACAATCCCACGATCCGCCCGACTCAAAAGGCCTCCGACCCGACAATACAAGGAAAGAAACGATGCGGTAGATGAGAATGAACGAGTTCATCCCCGCCTGGGGAGGTTGTTGAGCTCTTGGGTCATCTTGTGGTGCTTTGAGTCGTCCGTCACTGGCCCTCGACCGAGGTCACCTAGCTTCTCACTCATCTTTGCAATAATCTGGCTCATCTCTGCAGCCCTCTGGGCTTCTGATGGGGCTGGTACACCAAGGATCAAGCGGCCCTGGACGTCCAACTGGCCTTTGCCTTCGGACAGATAGCGCTCAAGCATCGAAACTTGGTCATTGTTTGCTGAGTTGTAGGTCGTCATTTCTGTTTGTCCCAAGAGATTAGTGCATTCCACAACCCCTCTTGCAAGGCTACTTACTGTTATCGGTTAAACGTTGTCTCTTCAGTTGTATTAGGCTTCGTCTTGTTGCTATGCAAGATGAAATAGAAGAAGGAAGAAGGTTGATCTCTCGCCCTCTCAATCTTTATATTCATTTGTTGTCAAAAGCCGGAGGCTCCTCAACACTCCGGCATCGTCAAAGCCATCAAAAAAGACAAGCAACACACTCAAACTCTACTAGAACAGGGGGAGAACAGTCGCCAAAAGCCTGCACCGACATCATCAATCGCCTCAAACAGGATGGGAAGCTTCCCATTTGATGGCTTCAGTCCAATGGGCGTCGTGAATCGAGGAACAAGCTTGCCTTATAAGGCTATTACGAGTCTTACTACCTCTTATTCCAGGGCCCACTACACCGAAAGTGGATCTGACCTTCCAGACGATGTCACAGACGCTCGTCGGTTGGATGCAAGGGCTCTGAAGTCTGAACAGAGAGCATCAGGGACAATAAAATGCCTTGCCCACTGTCAGAATGTCTCATCGCAAGGATAACAATCAAGAAACATGCTTGACTCCGACGGCTTTCACACTCATTCATACTCTGAGGCCTTCGACAGACCCCGTCATGTCTTTTTACACATCCTCTTGATGCTTGCGCGGCCGTCACCTCCGCCCTGTGTCCGCCCTATCAACTCTTAACGCCTATCCCTCGACCCCTCTCGCCGCGACAATCACCACGCTTGTTTTCTGCATCAGAGACGTCTTTCCGCTGGACTCTCCATATCTAGCTCATAGTCCCAGCTGGTCGTGACACACTGGGACTGAAGATCCTGCAAGGCTATCCTTCATCTGTTCTGCTTGCCTCTTGACCAAGACTCTGCGCGAAGAGACTCCTTCCCAGCGGTTGAACTCTCACCATGGACCCTGCCCCTCTTCGGGCGAGATGAGTCCAGCCAGGCTATGCCAGGCTTCTTGCAAGAAGGTGGCACCCCTTTACTTTGCATGTTGAACAGAGTTCTCACCAGGGAGTTTCTGACCATGCCTCAGCCCCAATGACTTGACACGTTGCAAGAATGGCCGTCCTCTCAGTGAACTGAATAGTGTGACAATGAGAGGAAAAAGAAAAGACGCATGTTTGTGGCCGCGGGCCTGGCGGCCGTGAGTCTGAGAATCACCAGCCGCCCTCTCTCCACATCGCCACATTACATTGCCTCAAAAGACTCGCCGATTTGTGACATGATAGCACTGGCACCTCCCAGATACTGTCCTATCTTTCGAGTATTCATCTTATTATAGCATAGGTGTCTTGCGCGATATGAACCACATACGACATAATTGTATGCATTGAGTACGATTATCTCCAACTTCTTGCGATATGATACAGACGATTTAAGCCGCTTCAGTTGTTTTAACTCACAACCTATGGAACAAAAACGCCTCTGCTGCTGTGTTATAGAAATCCCACTTAAATTTCAACGTCAAGTGATGCAATTTATCTAGATAACAGTGGGTGAATGCGTTATTGTTGAACGCCGCTGCGAGGATCTGTCACCCAGGAGCCCAGAAACTAGCAAGAAAAAGAGAGACAAATGGGGGTCGGGTGTGAAGTGGAAGTACTGCCGTGTCTACCCTGCCAATGCGCCGGTCCGGTGCTGCTACCTTCATTTTCAGTCAACCCCTCATGGCTGCACGCAACCCCACCACTTGCTGGTAAAGAGCTTGTATCTTTGTATGCCCAGCTGGGGCAGCTTGAGCCTGTACCGCTCTGCCCGAAGTACGGTCCCTCTCTCTCGGTTGCGTCGCTCCATTGCCATGTCATCAATATTGGTTTCATACACCACCCCCCTCAACCTCATGCCTGTCATTTTCAAGCGTCTACAGCCAAGCAATTAATGCCTCACTCGGCGACTACATGGGGTCAGTGCAGCTTATTTCACCGGTGAAATGGCTGACCAGGAGGGGCTAGATGTGCCACTCAACAGGTATGCGCCTCGGGTGACGGGAAACAAGTACCTTTGTGGCTGGTGAAATTACAATAGCAGTGTCCCCCACGTATATCTGGCTTAGACGATAATGCTGTTTAAGTGAATGAGGGGAAATTTAGATGCGGTTCATCTTGGCTTGCATCATAGCGTGCTGTCGAGGGGGTTGAAAATGCAATGGAAAGGCAGAGCCTGATGGGCAGACCACTAGAAACGCGGTGTTCATAGAACAGGCTAGCCGTCATTTTACTCAATCAGAACACAGGTTGAGGCACACGCGAGTTTAAGGCACTCCGTAGTGGCAGAGAAGAGATATCCTCACAGATGCCATCAGATACGATTTCTGAACATATTTACAGTTTATAAAAGGCATAATGACTCGTTTGTCTACACATAATCTTCTTTTGCCCTGCCATTATATAAGGGTTGCGAAGACTAGCTAAATTTCTCAGATGCAACGTCAAAACTTCAACTGTAAGCTAGCTTCTACAGCTTTGCCTAGCGAGCAACAAGGCGATAACATGATTTGACTCGTACGCTTTGACATACCAGACGTTCAAAAGACTGAAAGAGGCTGATGAAAATCCTTAAGAAGATATAACAAGCATAATAAATACTAGTCTTAAGACTCGACATTGAATCCGTGACCGATTTATATGAAACATTAATGTAAGGTATATATAAAGAAGAAATGATAAAATATATTTCATTTTTCATCATAAACCGTCTTGAACCAATCAGGATGGCCTGTGTCAGAAGGTATCCCATTTATGTCCGGTCCGTACAGGCAGTTATGATGTAACACATCACTAATATCCTCGTGTCTCATGCTTAAAAGCTCTGGCTGCTCGTAACTGTAGCCTGCCAGCTCTGGTCCACAGCACTGTGTATCTGTATGCGGAAGGGCCTCCATTCCTATGCCGTCCCTTATTATATAGTCATTTCCCAAGTGGCCGTCAAATATACCGCCACTTATGCCCATCAGGTCCTCGTATTGCGGTGTTGAAATTCGGGTTGTGAGACTGCCACTAAAGGGCTCGGGTTGAGGGATCGATCGGCTTTGATATAGTTGTTGCGTATGCTGCCGATGGCCTGAGTATCGTTCAACCTCTGGAGGTTGTATCGCTGTGGAAAGGTCGGGTGCCAAACCGTAGTGTAATGTAGGATTTGATACATCGTCAGGTGCACGCTCGGTAGTCTCCTTAGGCTGAGATAACCCTTGACATACAGCATCAAAGTCTGTTACCAATGGTACATCCCACTTATTATCTTCTTCCTCTTTTACGATTGGCCTTCCTAGTGCTGGTGGGTTATCATCTGAACAAGGGCTCGTTCTTTGCTTGCACATAGCAGTGAATGTCGCGTCGAAAGCCTCCATGGCTCCAGAAAGCATTAGATCCATCATCTCTGGATCATCTAGGCCCCGTTTTGAAAGTACCCCGGTGAGGTTTTCCCGGAACATCCTTTGAGCAACAGCCCTTGTAGGGAGTACAGTTGTCCTGTCCTCGAGGTCGTAGTCTGACCTAGCATTAACTCTGTTTCCTATACAGGTGGACCGGTGATTTGCAACTCACAAGGGCTCGGCAATGGTCTTGCATCTGGAAAGATAATTTGATACATGCTCTTCCATTTTTGGTATTCAGTCGCTGTGGTTTTACTTCTTTGCTTCAGTAGCCTCATTTTGTTTTCATCGAGTTGAGACGAAGAATATGGACTTTGTCTGACTTCGCATGTTTCTTGAGCTCGGAAGTGCTGCATTAGCAAATTGTTATCTTTGAACTCCTCGAAGCATCTGGGACATTGATTGTCCGGAGCCTTGTGCTTCCGTAGCACATGCTCCCTGGAGAAGATGATGGTCAGCATAGATCAGATATGAGGGAAGGGAGAAGGGAGCACGAAAGAGGAAAGAAATATAGAAATTGAGGAATGGGACAAGAATACGGGTGTGAACCAGTGCATAGAAGAGTGAAATTGAAATATTTATACTTGACCCGTTGAACGGTAGGCCATCCTGGCCCACGACACGATCGTTCGTCGACGAATTCGTCAGGGTTGTGCTTGTAAAACGGACAAGCAAATTTTAAAGTTCTCTCGTTTTGTTGATTGCTTTTCTTTGGCCTTTTCTCTTCTTCGTCATCTGAGGAATCTTCTGACTTTGCTGATCTTTTCTTTGCCGTAATTCCAGGCGGCCAAGTTAATTGTCTCTGCTGTTGTTTGATTGTAGTCTTCTTCTCTTGCTGTCCTTGCTCGGATCTGGTGCTTGTATGCTGGGCTTCCCCTCCAGCATCTTGGACCTCCTCTGGTGACCTAGCCCCAGCCCTCACCTGCCAATCTCGATTATGAAAATGAAGATAATGCGTTGTGCAATATTGATCTATCCAAGTGAGATAGCGACTGATGTCACCCGGACCTGGCAGCAAGAAATACGCATCAGGCTCTCTCAATACATAGTACGCCGTTTGAATCAACGTTTCGGCGACTATTAGGGCAGTAGCGTCAGCTTCAAATGCTGAAGGCGCTGGTACCCAGGGATCACTTTGTCCCGGAACGGGGTTTCCCGCGGCTATCTTAATCATGCTCGGGCATCTGTAATCTGGAACAAAATGTAGAGTCGAATCTTGGCGTAAGACTGTAGAAGGCACAAGTCTTACGTCGCGTCGGGCGTGTTGGGACGCTTTCCGATCCTGTAAACTTCTCCATCGAAAGTGACCGGGCGGCAAGCCGCTATGCATCTCCATAATGTGTGGTAGTCGAGGCGTCGTGGTAAAATAAACTGAGACGGCATCGGAATATGGATATTCACTGTAGGGCAACCGAGGTTTGAAAGCGACCCGAGAAGCTGGAAATTGGAGAAGTATGAAAGAAAAGAACAAGGTTGGATGGGACGCCAACAATATCGGGGAGGAAAATGGCCTGTCGGGCTGTGCCTGTTGGTTCCTAATCAGGTGGAATAACCTGGAATCCGTGGCAACTTCACACTCTATTGGTAGAGCACTGACAAGTAGGGAGTGCGTATTTCAACTTGCTGTGACTCGACCGTACCTTGACCCGAGACCAATGGAATGTCACAAAGAGTACATCCAGGTACTTCTCCTGGGGGTGGGCAGAGCAACTTGTTGCATCGGTAATTTTGATTGGACGGCCAGTGTCTATATAATTGGCTAGATTGTGAGGGTTAGGGTTAGCAGGGTTGTTCCCGATACTCCGCTCCAATAGCAGGTTTGGAAATAACTTCATTGATAATCACACCCATTTCTGGATAGTAGCTTTCCGCTGACCAAATCCCTGACGTTAAGACATGGGCGATGTGTTAATCCCATTGGACCTTGATCCAGCTGTAAATTTTGAGGTGCCTTAGTCTGACAGTCAAACAGGTAAGTACCCCTATAGAATCCCCTATAAATGGTGCTATCCTACGGCTCTCGGTCAGTATCAGAAGCTGAAAAGTCGAATGCACCTTGCTCCACGTGTCCTTTTGAGGATTATTTTTAGCCACGTGACTGATTAGATTTGACACGTGCGTTCTTTCGACAGGATGGCATATGAATAACAAAAGGAAGGATGAAGAAGTGATCATCTGATTTTCATCGATGAAGTGGGCTGTTGTTTGTAAGGGAGCCTAACTGGTTATCACAGTTGATGGGTCGAGGTTTGGGCCGTTATAGTATCGACCTTGGCCCATATTCTTTAGGTAACATAAGCGCTGCCCAAATCTTCGAGTATGCCAAACGCTCTTTACGCTTGAATGCGCAGTGATGTTATGAGAGAAACAGTTCAAATTGCCATTGCTCACTAACGTTTGTTGTTAACAGGCCGACCCTTTAGTTATACAAAATAATGTCAATAGTCCTAGACTTTTAAGAAATCGGTCTGTAGGAAAAGTAAAGTTTGCCAGAAATGGTGTGACGCTGATCGATGTTTGGGCAGAAATGTCGCCGTACTTGATCCACGCAAGACTCAGTAGGAGCTCCTAAGATCCCCATATCACGCTGCCTTCTGATGTGAAGAGTAAAGAGGACAGTGTTTCGAGCAGCGCTTGGAGTCTCAGTGGGGGTTAAAATTGCAGTGAAATTTCACAACTCCTGCACCCACAGATGTACGCAAAAGGTTGCAACAGGGATATCTAACCAATAAGATAGCTGGTGCTTTGCATAGCACTGCAACTAGTAGTAACCCTAAGTGTCACAAGTCTAGTAGCAGTACCTTTAACTCTGCATCTTTAAGGTGTTAACAAAAGGTCTCTGTACCTTGCAAGTTACGTGCTGATAAGCGCTTATGTAAGGCAAATACTTATCACGTACATCTGGGCGTGCAAAGAGATGAGCCAACACAACATCCTACCGTGGTTTTCCCGCAAGCCTGGGTAATGTCAATTCTTAGAGCCTTGGAGGGGGTTAAAATTGCAGTGAAGGCACGGTCGGACCGAGGCGAATGTGACACAGGGAGAGATTAACACAACTTCCAGTACCGACAAAAGGGTATATTTAGAAGGATGCTCAGTCTCTTACTAAAAGGCGTTAATATAGAACGTGCCGCGCTGATCTCTTGCCATTTGAGAACTATCAAGATTCAGGTCAGTCTGCTTAAAAATAGGTGACACGTAGTAAACGACGATCCCTTATGAGAGTTACCACCCTATGTACTGTCTACCTACTAGGCTGACATAATGGCAGTGTAGAGCATATGTGTACGGTGAAGGCTCCTGTGGCCTTGAAAAGACGATCATCAGATTACAAGGCGGGTCAGCGGGCTAAATTTGTGGACCCCAGCTGCGGGAGATACCTACCACCTGTGTCCCTCAGATCTGAGACAGCAATCAAGTAAACAAGGAGCAATTTCTTATATTTCTAGTAAATATATACATCTAGAATATTGAACTACTTGAAACTTACAAATTACACATGCACTTGAAGAGAATGTCTATAAAGTTGTACTGAAATATTTATATTTAGGTTATGGTTCTACCGTCCCTGATGAAAGCTCCAACTTCAACAGGCTATGCAATAGTGCAATGAGAAAGATAATGACACTTAAGCTCAATGCTGAGCATTTACTTCCGCACTTTAAGACAAGGTTATCTCCTTATGCTAATGATACATATTCACCACTTTGCGATAGCAAAGGCTTTTATTACTTCTGAGAACGGACTGTTGACTGGATGCTTTTGGGCAAGTCTTTTGGACCACTATCCTAAAGTTCTACTGCCTCTTCTTCAATGGAAAATGTGTAAACGGCCGAACGCTGAATGCGTACCCTAAAGCAGGAGAGTGCTGCCTCTTTGTCACCTCATCAGCCGGCGCCGAAAGTGCAGTGTTTACGAACCAAGCATCTGCCAATTCACCTTACAGCCAGATAGGTTTAGTTGATCTAGCAGTATTGATTTGGACAGGAAGGGCCATTCAACAATGTCTACAAATATTTTAGGAATATATAAAATACAATAATTGGGACAAATCATAAACTCAAGAGAAAGTTTATGTCTTTTGTTTAAGCGTTCGCGACGTTAGTATGCTTTGGAGCTCGCGTTGCTCAATTGCCAAGAACCACAATCATGTTAAGTTAACACATCAGACACAGCTCAAGTTTGCAAAGATATTTTGTTGAATCTATCAACAAAGTCTCACAGGACCCTGAAGCATGGATTCGTAGATGAGGGGTGATCAGTCACAACACCCGTGGTGACGATATCATCGACAGATCCCACAACTGTCAAAATTGGGTTTACAACTTTCCCTGCTTTACCAGCCACGACGAAGCGCCAAGATATTATCACAAAAGAGTTACTCAATAGCCTCACCTCGCTTAATGGACCCTTGCACGTGTCCGGTCAAGTCCGAGAGTTTGTCTCACGCGCGTTCTTTATCTCCAAGTAGAAATGGCTGCAGTAGTGTTCCCTCTAGAACACTAAGCTGAAATGTCACGCATCTTAGCATAAACGGCCCCTGCGCAACTTCACCAACAAGAATTGAAACGGTGGCATCTAGAACATTGGACGGCGCATCAATAAATCCTTCGGCCATGTTCCCCGGTTCAATGGTGCCGCTAGTGAAATAGAGTTTCGTGAAGAAATAAGCCACAGGGATAGTGCATATGATTGGACGGATCGCCGTATCGTCGCCTATCAAGCGCTTGACTGATGTTGCAGACTGATTAAACCGCTGGGACAAGGTTCGGAAATACCGACCTCCAGATCCTACTATACCTTTTCTGCATAGACTTCTGCAATCACTATCCTTCATTAAGGAAGCATGCTTCCCTACCCAGTACAGATTCCACCCAGAGATTCAAAACCCCTACACTGTAGCACTGTCCCCTCCACGCTATTCCCGATGATGGTGTTCTCATTTGCTGGCCAAATCCCCTTGTTTCGACCTAACTGGCCACACAAGATCGTGGCGCCGCCCGCGTAAGCTTTTAGTCGGGGATAACATCCCCATCGCCTGATCCGCTACTCTATCTCTGGCCCGCACGGGCTTGCTTGACTCGAGCGGCCAACCTTATCATATGGGCCCCTAATCCGCTGCAGTAGTGCTTTATATGCAGCTATCATCCTTTCTTTCATTTACAGTCTTTCCTTTTTGCTTGTGTCTTGTTTTGTATGCCAGCCCTTGCAGGCTGAGTCTGTTGGTGACGATGATTCCCAGCACTGCCGTTATGGTGCGTTCATAAACAACAATATGTTATAGGGGGTGCTGACTTCCTGTAGGCATTTGAATGGATCATTCTCATCCTCGCATATATCCTCGTCGCCGGTCGCATCTATGTTAAAATGTTCCTCCGAGGCTTTGGCCTCTACGCGGCTGACTACTTGTTGATCGCTGGCCTGGTGGCCTGCCAAGGATTACTTATCTGCGATACTCTGACGTACCAAATGAATGCGATGGACGATTTTTCGCTCACGAGTACGAGTATGCCTGTCAAGAAGGTACGCGGTAAAACGACCGAGCAATTAGACGACCTCGACTCGAGCCCTGACTGATACATCCACATAGATTCGCTTCGCAACGAACTACTTTTTCGATACGGGCATCTACTTTCCGAAATTCAGCATTATCGCATTTTACTTCAACCTTGTTCCCGTGACGAATTCGACCATGAGGCGAGCTCTTTATGCGTTAACAGCGATAACGGCAGCTTTTGCGCTGACTACATGTCTCTGTGACACATTCTGGTGTGGACCTGATCCTTCGATCAACTGGGCGGAAGGACATCAAACGTGTACGGTGTTTACGTCCATGAATTTGATGAGATTGAATTGGTCTCTAAACTTTATAACCGAGGTCCTTAGTACGTCAACATTTCTCTTGTGTACCGCGCATTACTAACAGATTATGAATAGATCTCGTCTTTCCCATCCCGCTGTTATCGGGTCTCATGACATCGACAAGAAAGAAAATTGGACTTGCCGTTGTCTTCGGCATGGGAATAATCACAATAATCGTCAGCGTCGGTCGCTTTGTCTCAATGCTTTATGTTCACAACGACATATCCATCTGTACATCTCCCGTATCTCCACGTAATCATACACATCGACTAACACTTTCTAGATATCTGGGCCACCGCCGAGATCTGTATCTCGGTAATGATCGTCGCGCTCACAGCACTACGCCCACTCCTCCAAAAGTTCACCAACCACGCATCCACCAGCAGCGACGACCGAACCGGACCGACAAGGAATTCTATATACTGGCCTGGCAGCAACAAGATTCCCAGAAGACATGTTGTACAGGTTGGATCAGAGAGTCTGGCTGGTAGTGAGACCGAGTTGAATACTATGGGTGGAGGAATAATGATGACGCATCAGGTTACAGTGTCGATAGGCAAACCGGACGGAGACGAAGAGAGTAATAGCGATATTCGTAGATAACGAGGATCAGAATCCTCTACGACTGTGGCAATATGCCAAGATGATTAATAGACGGCCTGGTAAGGCTTTTCCGATCACTTGTACGAATAAAGCAGGAAACAAACATACGACGAGGCTTATCAACATGGATATTTCAAAACTCGTCGGCCGCCCTATGGAGCTATAATTATAACTAAAATATGCGATCTATGCGGTAATGTTGCAATAGCCTGGAAACCCTTATCCAGCGTTACTTTGGCCAGATCCTTCAGGTAGGCTCAGCCCCCAATGATATCACGAAACATCCACTGTAACTTCTGCAATCACGAGCGCTAATTGGCTCACTCGACTGACTCAGCAGTTGTTTCGAACTTCAAACCACTAAAAGCGCTGGAATTAGCGCTAACCTGCGGGAGCGACCATTTAGAGATCCGTCCGCGATGGCTTAGAGATCCAGCTGTGATCCCTTTGATATCATACCAAGATTATTCTAAAATCCTTCTCGGGCTCGACTTCTCGGACTCAACTATGCACCGCCTACAAGCAGCAAATTGACTGAGTTGAGTAGGTCACCAACCTTGTCCTTCTCTATAAAGTCCTTGCTATCTCTCTCTCTCTTGTCTTTGCGTTCTACATCTCATTCTCCATCTCTTCTTCATTTAATAAGCAGTTCTTGAACTCTCTACGGTTTCAAACATCGATTCAACTCAACACTTCACTGCCATTCACAGACTTGATACCAACAAGATGCATTTCTCCGCCAGCACTTCTCTTGCCGTTCTTCTGGCAGTCATGACCCCAGTCTCAGCATGGCGAGGTAGCTTATCTCCACTATCACCTTCAGCATAGCATTGTACTTACATAATATCGCAGCAACATTCTATGATCAATGGTTTTGCAATCCTAAGGACGATACACAATACCGCTCCATCTCCGGCGATACTGATGGTGCCTGCTATACTTTTGGCAAGGACATGCCAGGCACTGCTTGCGAGAAGTTCACAAACGGAGGTGTCAACAAAGGCGCCTGCGACGGCGAGGCCTTCGTACCTCAAGCTGTCCTTGTCCAGCCAGGCACGGCTTGTGAAGTCTTTGCCGACGACAACTGCGAAGTTGCTGTTCGACGTTATTGGTCGACGGATGGTTACCCCTATTGCGGAGTGTACGACGCCGGAATCGGTTTCAGTATCTCGCCTATCAAGTCGTTCCATTGTGTAAGTAATTCTGCGCTCGTTTGGTGATGCTTTTGCTGATACGACATAGCTTCCTTCATCGAACACGGATAATCGTGGACGGGACTAATAGCAAGACCTAAACGGTTCAAGAAAAAGTAGGAGCTATTCGGGATAAGGATATAGGTGAATGATTATACACATGGCTGCGCTAGATATATTCCTAGTGATATTATAATTTATTTCTTCTTATAAAATCACGGGCTCTTATGTGAGAGAATAGCTGTAGCTAGGTAACAAAAGGTTACAACATCAACTTGACTTTCAAACTTCGAATTGCTACGGTGCATTCTGCTTTCATATGATCACCGTAAACATTCCGTTCTAGGTCGTGGCTCTCTTTCCGTACCTGTTCGTGAGTTCGTGACCCCTCATTAGTTTTATGTTAGTGGGAACTATCAAGCCAAAATACAAAGCGAATTCATAGTAATAAGACTAAGAAAGATGATAAGAAGCACAACTGACCTTACATAGAACCCATGGACCATGTTCATCGTTGCAGAGCAGGCTGCGGTCTCACTTCTAGCTCGACTTCACTTCAGCGACAGGCGCATGCTGACTTCGATGTCGGTCCCCCAACACCTGCTGAGACGCTAGAAGAGAGAAACGGAAGAGTAGTCCTTGATCGCAATCTAACTGCTGTCAATCTCTCTGACAGTTATGTGCTTTTTCGTGTAACTGACAATGGTTCAGTTGACGATGACCGAGTAACCGGAAGTAAGGGAAGGAACGTTGGGATAGAGGGGATAGTACTAGATACAGATGCTTCAAACCGCGGGTTACCGCAAGAAGGCTGTACCTATGAGCAGCCTGGAGTGTTCAACGCATGGCTTTTCATTTTTAAAAACATCAGGACAATCAAGATAACATCGATTCAACTAAGTAAAGGATACTGTAGTCCAATTCTATAGTCTCTTGATCAACTTCTTACTCAACATCATCCTGGAAACAATAATAAGAAGCGTCGCAACACATCCAACACCCGCCGCATAGAAGATAGCAGCCCTATACGGCTCAATGGAGTCCGCCTCGGAAGCACGCTGTGAATCGATCAGAATTCCTGCAATAGGCGCTCCCATTAAATATCCCGGCGTCCAGAACGAAGTCATCAAACTAATAGACGCAGCAGCAGAACCAGGAGCCAGCGTCGCCACAGCCGTCGGCAGCGCGACGAAGAAACTCCCATTCGCACAACCGTTTATGATAGCGAAGGCGAAAAGTGGTGGCAAGGATGAACTGACGGGCCAGATTGCGAGCATGGATACGCTGTTGATCATTGCTGCGAGGGCGAGGGCATTGAATGACCCGATGCGATCGCAGATCCAACCACCTGCAAAGCGTCCAACTGCCGTCGAAGCACCAAAACCTGCAACTAACCCGGCACCTGTTGAAGCCGAGAGACCGATCGACCTCGCAAACACGGGTAGGAAGAACGGAGGTACGAATAAGGCAAATACTCCGACAGCGCCCGCCATAGCGAGTGTGAGGAAGGGCATGCTCTTTAGCTGTGACCAGTCAAAGCGAGATGTCGAACTACTCCGCGCAAAGTCCTTTAGCATCAAAGCGCACGGAATTCCAGTAGCGAGGATGGAGAAGCCAAGAATGCGGAACGTCCATTGTAGTCCGACCTTGTTGATCATCGCTTGTGTTGCGAGTGGGAGGACTGTCGCGCCGACGCCACCACCTGCTTTGACGATCCCATTTGCGGTACCGAGTTTACTGCTGAACCATTGTACAGGAAGGGTATTGGTGGCGGTATACAGTAATGATGTTGAAAGACCGACGAGTAAGCCTGCGATACAGAATAGACCTGCGAGATGCTCGAGCGTGAAACTTGTGATGATCAAGCCTGCGCCGAACAGGATAGTGGCTGTAAGACTTGTATATCGAATACCATATTGTCTCGAAATCCTCACAGAGAGAAGTCCAAACGCAACCATACAAGCCATGTACAAACTCCCCACAAAAGTAATAGTGCGAATATTAGTGTGCAGTCTCGGTGACTGGACAATCGCGGCCTGAAGAACACCCCAGGCAGTCGTGTATCCATTAATCCAGAACAACAGAGTGAAGCACGAAGCGACAATCGTCCAGCCGTAGCCACCGTCGGGAATTGCACTTGTCGCATGATCCGGCACTTGATCTTCGGCTAGTGGAGTGTCACTTGACGGGTCTGGGCGTATGATCTGCAGTTCAGTGCCGTCAAAACCTGGCCTAGAGTCTGTCGATCTGCCGACGTCCGAGATTGGGGTTACAATGCTTGTGGAAGTCATTTTGATGTGCGGAAATACAATGAGGATCTACTGAAGTCTGAGAGCCATGTCACGGACTCGTTTCAATTTATGTGATCGTCACGACGTGCCAAGCAATGATGACAGACTTGACAATCACATGAAGGGCGCGCTTCGATTGCTTACATCGACAGGGATCGACAATTCTGACGTAGTGGCTGTCTTGAGCTTGTTCTTGTCCGACGGACTTTACTTTCACTTGACTACTTGCGGACTTGATTTCATTAGGCCAAGAGTGCGACGCCGAATTGGGCCGGTGCTGACATTTGCTGTAGCGTCAAGATCTATTCAGTTGTTCACAGTCGGAAGGCAAGATTCAATTAGAAAATAATGTATTGGCTATTCCTAAGGGTATTGTTGTTTACGCCGAAAGATGTCCAATTGAACATCTCATAACAAAATGATTAACTGCGAGCGGCAAAAGTAAAAAGACCGACAGCGCATAAATGTACAAGAGGTCCAACTAAACCTCATTCGACCTCGCACTGCTCCTATCCATATCCTTCATATAAACTAATTGCACCTCATCATTATTGCCATATTCCACCTCATAAGAGCGATCACAAGTGATACCAACAGGATCAACCCGTGAATGTGAATGGTTGGTCTTATCAACCTTGGAAACTGTTCCCAAGGTTTGCGCGCGAGAGCGGTTGATATTTGAGTTTTGACCACCGTTCCTGTTGCTGGCGTACTGATCGCTTCCGTAGTTGTAGTAGCGACGCTTCGATGTGCCGAGTACCTTGGGGAAGATACGGACGAGGAGGATTCGGAGAGAGGGCATGCAGGCGCAGACGATTCCGACATTGGCTTCGATAGTGGACCATTTTGTTACGGCGAGGTATTCCCATGTTGAGTTGGCGCCGCTTGTTCCGGCCTGGATGGTGGCGCTGAGACGGAGGATAGACATAATTGTGACACTGAGATATGTTAGTTGAGATCAAGAGGAGATCGAAGGGTTACTCACAAGACACCAACGCTGAACATCATTCCTACACCCCACTTCTTCTTCCAATCCAGGTTCATCTTCTTCAATTGCGAAAGCGGAATACCCAGAATCCAAATATCAAGAGCAATGTTGATAACAGCGCCAGACCACGTGATAGCGTTGATATCAGCGCATGTTCCGGGGTGATCAGCGTCGTGCATCCACTTCGTCCAGAAGTAACTGATAGGTCGACATTGAAAAATCGTAACAAAGACGAAGGAAATACCGAACAAAGATGTAAAGCCAACGCTAGTCCAAAGACTCTTTCTAACGCCCTTGGTAGGGAAAATGCGAAGATAAAAGAAAATCATAGACAGTTTAAGGCAACATTGTAAACAAAAGTAAAGAATCGCCATGACGTAGAAATAGCGGCCAAAGTTGGTGATTTGCTCTGGCCTTAGCGTCCAGACATCGCGACCTATGCCGTTGGGTGCTAGGAAGTGTGAGTTGATGACGAGTGAGGGGATCGCACAACACATGACCAAGGCGATAAACAGATCGTCTAGGCCAAAGGGAAGCTTGTAAAAGAATTTTGTCGCGAATCGTTGGAGGACGAAGACGCCTGAGATGGTACCCATTACGTCGTTGAGGGTAACGAATTCGACGCGGTGGTCTCGGACGGGGGCGCCACATGTTGTCAAGGTGGTGTTCTTGGTACCTGTCAATTGTTAGTGAAGGTCTAGTGCTGACTGCGGGATACATACTAAGAGCTTCTGGGACTGTGCAGGACACCAAGACGCATTTCTCAATTTCTTTTGTAAGCGCCTCATTCGTGCATGTGCACTTGACGTCGCCAAGCTCACATGTCGAAGCCTCGACGGCAGTAACCATGCATTTCAGCTGCACCTGTCAGTTATCATCCCAGCAACGACAGAAGCAAAACTCACAGCACACTTGGGCAGTGTAGCCAATAGAGCCATGGGGTCATCCTTGCCCCATGCCAAAGGTAAGCACACCAAAAGGCATGCAAGAATCCCACGAAACAGCTTCATGATGTATAACTTAAGCTAAGACACAAAGAACACAGGATCTTGGAGAAAGAGGCACACATTTCTTTTTTAACATCCCAGGGGGGTGGTCGTCCCCAGATATATGCGCCGATCATCTGCAGGGACGGGGCTTGAGACTAAAGACCGAACTGCTCTGCCCCTTGGTACCGCTTGGACCAGTTTCGCGATCAGACCTGCACAGACGACACATCGATTCAAGAGTCCACGTTTTTGACCCGCTTGAGAGTCAGGTTTCGTTGGTGTTATCCTAACCTTGTGGATATTATAGTCCGAAAGAAGCTAGACAATTCCGTGATTTCGGGTATATTTCGCCACCCAACAGTCAAAAGATCAATCATTTAGTCAAAAGATCAAGCATTGTAGGAAGGTGACTACCAACATGGAACTGCTCTTGCGTGATATAGGGTTCTAGGCGATGGTCTGCATAGCAACTGAGGCAGATAGCGTTTGAAACCCCTGAAGAAAATGCAGGGGCAGTTTGGAGTGTCATTGGATGAACAAGTCTCGTGGAGACTGGGGACAGATCGGCTAGCCCCTGTGTCTGTGGCGAACACGTGTGGGAATGACAACGGAAAGGAACCGCTGCACGTCCATCTCGTATCTTGGCCATGGGTGGCTAGAAACTTCGGACATTATGGGAAGGTGCCAAGCCAATTGAACGGTATGGCTGAAATATGTCAGGGTGCTATAGCGATATTTCCGGTGGTGGTGATAAGTACGTAGCATTGCAGTTTAAACGATAAGGTTCGGTGACTTGCTCGATACCCGACTCCACTCGGCTGCAGATCTGTTAACCTCGGGACATTCGGGATGAAAAAAGGATTAACCGCCAAAAAGAAAAAAGAAAAAAACTCAGTGGAGAAGGACATGACGCCATGCCATCTTCACTACTTATTTCCGCGAGTGATTTCATCGTAGTTCGCCTGAGCGGATACAATCATCACTTTGGGAAAACAATTCGCAAAACGTCTTTTAACCGTTGCGGTAGTCTCGGGGGGCTTAAACACTACTTTCTGCGGCGCAGAAAAACAGTCATCAGATCATGGTGCGTGTTTTTCCTTCAACCTCGGAGCTCAACGACTACTTGACACTTAGTGCCTGTGCGGCTTAGTGGCACAGAGTCAGAGACCCCTGAGTTAGCACGCACTAGCCCCGGACCTTTATCCTCGACAGACTTCTAGCGTGGAAAAATCTGGCAAAAGGTCCGGTAGACGGTTATATCTGAGACCTCGAGTGCTGTAAATCAGACATTCCTCTGTCACGAACTGCTGTGTGAAACATATTAGTCCTGATACGGGGTGATCTGTGATAATCCGGGTCGTCATATCGTCGATGTTACCTTGTCAGTGGTCCGTGAACTGTATCCACCTAATGACTCTTCATCAAGCTGCTAAGTGGTGAAGATGCGATCTTGACGTGACTGCAGTGGACCCGGTTGAGGAGCAAGTCTGAGGCCTCACGAGTCAAAAAATGTACCTATTCGGGTTTAACCTTTCGTCTGTACAAAGGTTGCCAAGAGCTGAATGACTTGGCTTTTCATCTACTCTACAATGACAGATTGCCTTCCGAAGAAGTGCCGTTGCATTGGTTGACCCATTGAAGTTGACACTGATAATGCAGACTTCTTCATTTGGATGTATGTTTCAGCAAGATGGCTACTGCAACACAGTTGAAACATGACACAAAACCAAAGCCTACCATTTTCTTATCTTTTGCAGAATTCCAGCTGCATGATGCCATTCCCAAGTGCAATGATCTAGTTGTCCGAATCTTCCTCCGGGACGCCCAAACGGGTCGCATGAATCGCATGGCGGCAAAAGCGGTATCGCGACTATTTATGGAGATGGCTATGGATATAGCTTCAAAATGTTTGCCACCTAGAATTTCAAGCTAGCTCAGGGTTTTGAAGAGCTCTTTTTGTTTAGTTAGCCCGTTCCTTGGTGACCGTGCCTGAATACTTTCCTTCGCCTAAACAAGCTCTCCGTCCAAGCTCGACCGTATACCGGGCCAATTGATTCTGCCAAGCGGCCCGTCTTCTAGATACCCCGAGACAAGCTAACTAGTCTAGGACTTCAACTTGAGAAAGACAGCACTGCCACCGGGTTACCAATTATTTCCTTTGTGTCCGATGCTAGCAGACTGTTGCATTGACCGGAGTTGAATTAACTATTTTAGATCTCTACCTTAACGAACCGGATGAAATCCTTGTGGGGGTTCTGGAGTTTACTATAATAGCGATAGACTAGAGAGTGACCACTGGTAGCTGTCAGAGTCCACCGGCTGAGTTGCTAGATCGATAGCGTAGAAGAGATTGCATTGGCAAGACTGGTTAATATCCGTCCACGTTCCCTTGACTAGCTTGGTGTTGTTGAGTTTATAAACAGGGCTCGCCTTGCAAGGCTTGGCAAGTGGGTTTGCTCCTTGATGCGAATGCCCCTAGAAAAATGGATCTCGCGGAGATACGCCGGTAGCCTGTGATTATGTCTTGGTCCAAGTCATAGCTTTTTTTTTTTTTTTTTGTTTGTTTTAGCTGAGTAAGAGGTCGTTTCTATACTAGGATTTGAAAATGCAGGTCACATGCTTCAACTCAAGACTTCTCTGCTATCCAGAAAAATACAACATGTTAACTATTCTTGGACCCTTGTGGGACCCGTCAATAATATTGTCAACACGGCTGTTGTGGTACCACTTGAAGAGATCTCGTCACCAGTCCATTCAACACGCTCAGCATTATGTCCTGTCTGTACGCCTTGACAAGTCCGTGTCTTGAGAAAGAAAGAAAGAAGAAATTAAATTGTCCATACATTCGGCTTTGTTTGGTTATTAGTGGAGTTGATATCCTGGTCTCTGATCATGGAAGATGCCTACTGAAAATCCACGTCGCTGGTCAATGCTGTCGACGATCAGACCCCATAAAGAATACGACACGATTCAGTAACCACCATCTATACATGGTTCAACCACGCTCATCGGTATTTGTCGGCACTTGATGCCACATTCCGGATGAAAGGAATATATCTTGGCCTTTATATCGTCTTGAGGATGTATGGACCCTGCAGGACCCTAAGTCGTCTAGTTGAAGATCTTTGGAGCGACTCCGGGATGGACCGTCGTCAGTGTTCGTCTGAGCCTCATCATACCAGGCACCAGCGACACCATTAAAGCAAATCATATTCCTTCTGACGCAGCCTATTCTCCTCCATGCATGACGATGTGGCGGATGTGCCGATTTTAAGCGTCGGGATTTGGCCCGTGGATGATTCGGGAACAAGTTAATGTTTTCTCGAATAATGGAAGGTTAGAGTGCATATTTCAAAATACCATTGCTTAACACTGAGCTTGTAGGTGGCAAAAACGAACCCATCGTGAATTTTGCCGAAACGAAAGCTATGAGATTGCGTTAGACTTTTGGAATTCAAGAACAATTTCAAGCAAATGTCATCTTGTTTCACAGCTGTGCTACAACCGACTTCAAAACCGTTTATGCTTTTCTCAATGGGACTTTCCATAAGCTAATTGTCATCATTCAACCGCCATAGAGTCAATCGCCGCGTTCTGTGTCAATTACCATCAGTTCAATTGCCCTATTTTGAGTTGCCGTAGGGTAAGTTCAGGGATCCTTAGCGCGTTACGCGTTCCATATGAGGTATGGTGACGCTAACGGCACCGACAGCCCGCAGAGATTTCAAATGTTAGTGTAAGACTGAGATCTTCTGCTTCGCTAGGTAGAAATTCCTCTGCGCAAGACGGTTGTTCATGCAGACAAAATGGTGAAATTCAAAGTCAAGTCATTCTAGTAAGGAGGTTATGTTCTCTCGTGATTCCGAAACTCTTTGTACTGTATCCAGGGCATAAGTCAGATACAGCCTCGTAGTATTGTACTAACATCTAAAATCTTTGCGGGCTGTGCACAGCGTGCGCCATGCCATGCTCAGCCCGCTACGCGACAGTTAGCAGGTGTCGGCAATTGATCCTCTGAAATATCAATCGGCAGACCGGAATTTCCACAACCAATACTATCCTTTATTTTCCGAAGAATAATCGACTGATGACCTGATCTCACCCGGCAGATGCTGATAGCGTCTAGATAACACCCACAGCCCCCAGATTATCACTTGACTAGCCCCAAATAGCCAAGCCGGGCGCCTGTCACCCTTGACAGTTGGAGTGTTGTTCCCAGTTTTCCAGTGAAGCTTGAATCCTTCGAATCCTTCGTCCCTACATACGAGACTAGCAGAGTACAAATCTTGGCTTTTGCCTGTCATTTACCCCAGATCTGAAGATCATGGACGTCATTTGCCGTCGTATAGCACCTTTTTTGGAAACAAGACTAGCTTGTTTGCTGTGATTATGCCTTAGTGCTCACCCTGACGACGGGCTGAAAGCTTGATGGGATTGGCCTGGTCTAGATTGCGATGTTACCGTTGCTACGTGTAACATGGCTGACACCTTGTAAGACGATTATTTATATTTATATGGACGATGCCCAATTTCAATTGTGTTCCCTGTATCACTCACCTTAGCCATCAAATATGTTTCCTCATTTTCTGGCGTTGCTGCCGTTGGTAGTTGGCGCATTTGCCAAAACCCAAGTCCACGATGATACCTTCAAGCCCGACTATGTTCTAGAAGCCACCCTCGACGACATAAAAATCAACTGCAAAACAAGATCATCCGTGACTTTCAACGGAACCTTTCCCGGCCCAACTCTTTACCTAAAAGAAGAACAGACGACATGGATAAGAGTGTACAATCACATTCCCGATAACAATGTCACTGTCGTAAGCACACCTCATCAATCTGTTTTAATCAAGCTGACGTTACCAGCACTGGCACGGTCTGAGTCAGCGCGCAGCACCTTTCTCGGATGGTACACCGCTCGTTAGCCAATGGCCCATTCCCGAAGGTCATTTCTTCGATTACGAGATTCGCCCCGAGAGAGGAGATGCTGGGTCTTACTTTTATCATTCCCATGTTGGCTTTCAGATCGTTACTGCGCATGGCATCCTGATTGTCGAAGATGCCGATGAGCCGCAGTATGAGTATGATGGTGATGTTGCGCTTATTGTCGCGGATAATTATGCTGCTGAGGATGGGGTGATTGAGGACGGACTGCTGGCTGATCCGTTTAAGTGGTCGGGTGAGCCACAGGCTATTACCATACAAGGTAACAGTGGAAACAAGAGTTTCTGGGAGGCGGATGATAAGAGTTGTATGCCTCATGTTATTCATGTTGATCCAGGTAAAGTCTATCGTCTTCGGGTCATCAGCGCTACTGCGTTGTCTATGATCAAACTTGGCATTGACGATCATACCAACTTTACCGTTATCGAGGCCGATGGGTCATACACCAAACCTGCGGCCATTGATCATGTCCAGGTATCATCCGGTCAACGCTTCAGCTACCTCATGACGACCAAGTCAGCGAAGGAAGTTTGCCAAGGAGACAAAGCACAATTTTGGATCCGTTACGAAAGTCGCGATAGACCACAGATGATCAGTGGTTATGCCTTACTCAAGTACAACTGCGACGAGTATCAACAACTCCCCAAGACACTCCCTGAGAAGTCACCTGTCGTGTTATCCAACCACACGTCTGATTACCTTGAGTATGCTCTAGAGGGCCTGTCAGAGAAGAATAATGCCGCGTTCCCGAAGTTATCGGAGGTTACGAGGACGGTGACTATTCAGATCAATCAGATTATGGAGACGGGTGCTTATGAGAATGGAACTTTGAACGGCACAGTAGCCTGGGCGTAAGTCACCCATAATCCCCAAGTTACTATTACTAACGCCGCTAGTCAAAATGGTTTGCCTTGGAAAGAAAGTGTTCAAGCAGAGCACCACCAAGTCCCATACCTCATCCAAATCTACGAGAACGGCAAGACCCCAAATTACACCGCCGCTCTAGAACACGGCGGCTTCGACCCCGTCACAAAAGCGTTCCCCGCCAAGATCGGCGAAGTCCTGGACATCGTCTGGCAAAACAATAACGGGCCAACAGGTGGTTGGGACTTTCATCCCATGCACGTCCACGGGTACCACATCTACGACTTGGGGTCCGGCAACGGAACATACAACGCTACATCCAATGAAGAACATTTCACCAACTTCACGCCCGTGCTACGCGACACGACGAATTTATATAGGTACGCGGTCAAGGGTGTTCCGCACCATACTGCTGGATGGAGAGCGTGGAGGATACGCGTGACGGAGGAGAATGTGGGTGCTTGGATGATGCATTGCCATGTTGCGCAGCATCAAGTTATGGGTATGGCGACAGTTTGGGTTTTTGGAAATGAGGAGGACATCAAGATGAAGTTTCCAGCTGTGCCTTATACGAAGGGGTATTTGGACTATGGGGGGAGCGCGTATGGGACTGAGGATGTTAAGCCTCAGGTGAACCATTACTGGAGTAGTGATGATTGAGAGGACTTGCCTTTCTGTTACTAGATTTAGAGTAGATATACACGTGCCAGCGAAGGGTAACAGTTCAGTTTCAATTTAATACGTATTGTGGAAGCGAGGTCTTCAAGGGAGACATGCCCACTAATCCATGAATCTAGACCCTTTAATTGTTTCACATTTGCTTCATCCAAAGGTAAACGCCGCTGGAGTTTAGCAAAACACAACAGGGATCAATCGTGGCCGTGCTTTCAACCCCCGCAACCAGATATCGCGGCTATTCCCTTTCCAGCACGTCGCGTCTCCAAAAGCCATGTGATCAATAAAGTTAAGCAATGATCAACCCAAAGCTGAAAAACGCCAAGGCCAGTTCACCGTGGCTGGGACTTTGAAGCCCCCCAAGCCTCTCTCAAAATGCCGCACGAGGATAAATACTTGCTGATCCCCACTTCAATCAAGGGTCCCAGGAAGCAGAGTGATGTGATGCTGTAACGAAATCATGATATCCGAAATACTGAGGCTTTGCAAGCTTTGGCTCTCTGCCGGCTGGCGAAGAACAGCTCTGATCAACACGATCCTCATTTGGACTCTAACTATAATCTTACTTGTGCTATTTTGTATATCTTTAATTGGCTTTAAACATGAGTCGACTGGAACCAGCGAAATCTACAAAGGAAGTTGCTCGCGCTCTTCGAAAGTCGACATAGCAGTCCATCTGGTTATCAACATCCTCGGCACTTTGATTCTATCGTCATCAAACTTCTTCATGCAGATTCTCACGGCGCCGACAAGAGATGTCATCGACAAGGGCCATGGGCGTGGTGAATATCTTGAGATCGGAGTTCAGTCACTGCATAATCTCACGCGATCCTTTTTCTCAAGAACAAAAGGCTTCTTTTGGGTGCTGTTGAGTTTGAGTTCAATTCCTATTCATCTTTTTCTCAATGCGAGTATTTATACGGTTCATGTGTCCACTGAAAATTTCTTTGTTGTCGCGACGGAACCCTTTGTTCGTGGAGCGGAATTTGAAATTCCGGGTGTGGGAGCGAACTCGTACGATTGGAAATATCCAGGCACTCAATTTCCTGTCTCTGGACGATTGGAACACGCGAATAGGTTTATCGAAGAGATGGCAGGGAATGCGACGAGTTGGAGCAATATGAGCGTGAGTGCTTGTATGGATATTTACAACGATCCATACCAAGCCCTTCGGAAGCACCGGAATGTTGTCATGGTTGTCCAAGAACCGGGCAATTCGTCAACAAGAGGGTGGAGAACATCTGAAGTACGCTCTGACTTGATCTCTTCTAACCGATCGGATACCCTCAACTCGCTGTTCTTGATGACAGAGCTTAGTTTGACGGACGATTACATCCAATGGAGCGAAGCAGGCGTCGGCGTCGGCAAACCCTTCACTGAAAAAGACAAACTTGCATCCAAGCTCAGACTGGATATCAACACGGGAATCATGAAAACGAATTTTACTTCTGGACCAGAGGAACTTGAAGCGCTGTACTGCCTTGCTGAATCCATCGAAGAAGCCTGTGGCGTACGCGTCTCCAACGTTGCCCTGCTGGTCAGTTGGATCTTCACAGCGGTCAAAGCATTGGTCTGTTTAGTGGTGGTTATTAAGTTTCGACATGAGAATCCGCTTGTTACTCCCGGCGAGGCTATTGATTCGTTTATTAGCGCGCCGGATGCTTCGACGGCTGGGATGTGCTGGGCGGGTGCACCTGATGATAAAGTAGCGAATGGGAAGAGACGTGAAGCTAGAGCGAAAGAATGGAGGGGAGAAGCGCGGAAGTTAGGTTGTGCTGTGCCAAGAGGACTGTGGATATCTTCATATCTCCTGTTTGTAGTGTTTCTTGGTATTGGAGTCGGTCTGTTAGCTGAAGGTTCTCGAACACAGCCAGTGTAAGTCCTTTTCCATCTCCCGAACAACATGTCCTCTAACCAATATTTTCAGAACTAAATCCAGCTTCGGTCCAACCTCCCAAACCCTGGGACATAACCTCAACGCCGGACCAGAGCGATCAGACAACATGGGTGACATCCACCGAGCTCTCTTCGCAAACCTACCTCATTTAGTCCTCGCGTTGTCATATTTTTCTTACAATAACATCATGACACGTATGCTCTCTGAGCGCGAACTGTCAGAATTTGGACGAAAGTTTGTACCTCTTCGTGTATCTGCGCCTAGAGTGTCGCAACAAGGGACGCACCGGCTACAACTGCCCTACGTTTGGTCGATTCCTCTCATCGCGATGAGTGGTATCCTGCACTGGCTTTTGTCTAACTGTCTTTTCCCGAAAGTCAACATTGGATATGAAGCTTACCCGCCATATGGAGAAAGTATCTGGAGCGGTAGAGGACTGGGCTTCTCGACGTTGGCGACATTGATTACTATCGTTATATGCTTCTGCGCAATTCTCATCCCGGTCTTCATTGGGAGGAAGAAGTTGAATAAGGATATGGTTGTTTTCGCAGGGAACTCTGTTGTCTTGTCGGCTGCGTGTCACGTTATGAGGTTCCAGACGGAGAAGCAAGAGGGGGATGTAGACACTGCTTTGATACAGAATGGGGGTCAGGAAAGGCAATCAGATATAGCTGCTAGGAAGCTGAGATGGGGCGTTGTAGTGCCTTATCAAGGTGGCCGACCGGGACATTTATCTT
Source organism: Fusarium sp. MBC 181 (assembly GCA_030772735.1). Lineage (NCBI taxonomy): Eukaryota > Fungi > Ascomycota > Sordariomycetes > Hypocreales > Nectriaceae > Fusarium > Fusarium sp. MBC 181. The sequence goes on along the minus strand of JAPHDB010000194.1, from coordinate 51,488 downwards.
TTGGGGTGGCGGAACAGTATCTTGGGCCACCACAGGACACGCATTACTACGCAGGGACAGATCATTAGCAGGGCGTAGAGGTAACATGTCACATTCCAACTAATGGCATTGTACGCATTCGCCTTGAATTTCACCACACGAACTTGTTTTAAAACAAATCATAAAGTCAGTTTCTTCATCTATCCTGAAAGGTCCCGATCCCAAACCCCAATTCTAACCACCATCTATACCCTCAACTCTAAGCATAGTTCTCCTGCATCGCAAGAGGTGAAGCCTCCTGCGCATGATGAGGCTGCAACTTCGTAGTCTTAAACTTTCTAGCAGACACCTTCATATCAAACAGCTGATCAATCTCAATCGCACTTCGTCCCTTCATCTCTGGCACAAACAGCCATGTCAAAACAGCTCCGAGAATAGAAGTTCCGCAGAACACGAATGCCGTCTTGGCTCCAAGTGCCGCCTTGTCTCGACTGAACAGCATAGGTAACGCAATCGCTAGTGCAATCGAGAAACCCTTTTCTGCTACACTGGCCAAACCTTGTGTCAGGGATCGGAGTTGGAGAGATGATGTTTCTCCCACGATGGCGTATCCTGCGGGCCAAGCTCCCAGACCGCAGATGATGATGACGGACATCATTATACCACCAGCGACCCAGGTAAGAGCCTCGCTGGACCAGAATCCGGTGATTCCCATGGCTCCCCAGAGGAGTCCGGCGGCGGTTAGAGAAGGAATAATCATGTTTCGACGACCAGTTCGTGAAAGAAGCCAGAAACCGACACCATTACCCAACATACCAGCAACGACACCCGCAGTCATGAAAATTAGAGCAGGCATACCGTCCATGCCCATACTCCTGAGAAACAAATTCGCGTTGGAAAGAAGTTCCATGCCAAAGAGTCCAGGGAAGATGGAAGCCAAACCGACGATGAGAGTTCTTCGCAGGTTTGTACCTTTGAGACAAGACCAGTACGTAGCATTCGCAGTCTGGGCTTTCTCCTCCTCGATCGTAGCTCGGATGCGCTCGAGTTGACTGTAGGGATTGACCTTGGGTGCGTAAAGTCTTGTGGCTGATTTAATAGCGCGTTCTTCCTGGCCTGTTCGGATAAGATGGGCTGGACTTTCGGGCATAAAGATTGACAGCAGGAGAGGTCCAACGGCAAGAATCCACTGCGATCCAAAAGCACCAAGATAACCAGAGCTTCCTTCGATACTGTTGATAGCAAGCGTGACGAGAAGACCGACCAATTGACCGAACAGTGTGAAGACGGGGAAAAGAGCCATTGCAGATCCACGCAGAGCTGTAGGCGTATTCTCAGAAACCCAAGTCACACAAGCACCCTTGATAATGCCAACAGTGAAGCCCTGAATGGTCAAACCAGCGGTAAGATACATCCTCTTCGTATCCAGCGGTTCAGGAATATGCGAGAAGAACATGCAGGCGATAGCAACCACAGAAACAAGCGTACCCATCAAAAGCGTAAACTTTCGACCAATCTTGTTCTGCAGCCAACCACCAAGAATAGAACCAATGGCCGCACCAGCAGGAGGCAAACCAAGCCAAAGCGAAAGCCAATTTCCTGGTGTATCCATTTTTCCATGAATCATTTCTCCATAGTCCTCCAAGAAACTATCTATTCCGACGACGGCGCCGACGATGACGAGATCGTAACCCCAGCCGATTACGGGGATGCTCATTGCGAGACAGTAGGCTGCTACCTTTGGGTAGAGCTTTATAGCTTGACGCAAAGGCATTTGGGATTCGTCATCTTGGGGTTGTACGGATGTTGATGTTGTGTATTTTAGATCTTGGGTTTGAGATGTGTAGGGGTCATAGGTTGTGATGTCTTCTTCACTTTGAGGAACTTGGTGCCAGGATCTTGAAGTTTCCATTTCGTGATGGGTTGGTTTGATGGGGTCGCTACCATCGCTATCTCGCCTGTCGTGATAAGCCATGGTGACGATTTGAGTAAGGCGTCGATTTTAGTGAAGTGAACGATTTGAATGAAGATTGGCGAAATTAGATGGGAGAATAACACCGTACGGACTAACAATCCGGTACTTGATATGAGATTGTAAGATGGTAATTTCAAAATTTGAAGGAGAATTACTGGGTATTAAATTAATCCTCACCTCGCACTCTACACCCTCGGACTTGAAGATCAGCCCTGCGGACTCACAAAAGCGTGGAGTCTGTGGAATCCTATCGTGAATCCTTCCGGCAAAAATGCAACGCTGTTAAAATGCTTGACCAATTACGTGAAGACCGGTACGATGATGAAACAGGGATGGCTGTGTTTGCTGACGGGGCGCAGTCATGAAGCTAAAACCCAACCGGACATTTTCGCGGTAGGATTTTGGTGTGCTTATGCTTGGTCTTTTTTTGTAATTGCAGGGTGGATAAGCTAAGCCCTGGTTGTTTAAGCCCTACGGACCTCGGACTTGAGAGACCCTGGACGAAATTTTCCGACTGAGATACGGTTGCTGATGCGAAAAAGTTTTCGCGGGCTAAGTGCTTACGATCTGGGAAATTCGTCAGATTAGTTTAATTAATAATTATGCTTATCTGCAATCCAGTCTAGACGTCATCTCAAGTTTTTTTTTCAGCAGTGAGCAGGCGTTGCTAGGAGTATGGGCAGCAATTGAGAGACTTGCAACGGACATGCGATAATTCGAGATCTGGGTTTCAGAAGTAGATACGGATCTGATTAATTGATCGGCAATTATTATCAGCTGAATTTAAGTACCGGGGCTAGTAATTGATGGTTGTCCGTAGGACTACTCGCAGCGCGTGCTTATCCGTCGGACTAGGCGCCTGAACGGGTGACTACACCATACTTCAATATCTACCATATCGCGCAATCAATGCTTCTAAGTTTGGTCTTGAGTACGCGTCAATGTAATAAATAGCTCAATGGGAGGGGACTCAATAGATAATTGTTTCGCGGCAGTAGATCTTGTGTTGCCATTCTTACTCTGCTGTATCATTCCTTACTATTTCCTCATCCTAACTTATCACTGCTACATCATGGCCTACACGCCTATTTCTGATATGGATGAACTGACGATTGAATCCCCCAAAATGGATAAACCAATCTGCCAAATCATCACACCAGTCGGCATGCTAGGCTACGGCTTCGACGAAAAACTAACATACCAAGAACTCACCAGTCTAGTAGCCAGAGACATACCGACAGCTATCATTCTAGACTCCGGTTCTACAGACAGTGGTCCTCAGAAACTAGCTCTTGGATCAATGACCTCTCCTCGGTCATCTTATGTTAAAGATCTATTTAAGCTTCTGAAGCTGGTTCACACGTTTGACGTACCGCTAATTTTTGCTTCTGCTGGTGGTGATGGTACTGATGAACATGTGAAAGAAATGGAGGATATTATCAAGGAAATTACTGAGGACGAGGGGAATAGGTACGTCGCAATGGATGCTCGAGTATGTTGACTAACATTGACATGGTAGTGATTACTCGTTCAACACTATTTCTTTATTCTCGAGCATCAACAAGGACACTATCCTTGAACGATTCAATCAAGGTCGTGTCACAGGCTGTGGTCCCTGCGTCCCTCCCACCTCCGAAGAAGAAATCCAATCGTCTCTCCGCGTTGTAGCTCAAATGGGCTACGAACCCTTTCTGGACGCCATGAACGCCAATCCAGACTTCGATATCATCATGGGCGGACGAGCCTACGACCCGTCACCATACGCAGCATATTGCGTACATCAACTCATGCGTCAGACAGACCCAACCGATGAACAAATTCACTCCAGCTTGGGAGGATTTCTACACATGGGGAAGATTCTGGAGTGTGGAGGTCAGTGCTCTACGCCCAAGTCCCATGGAGCTATAGCTACTGTCTACGCGAGTGGGCTGTTTGATGTTAGACCTTTGGCTCCTGAGTCGGTTTGTACGCCTCTTTCTGTTGCTGCGCATACGCTTTATGAGAATACACGACCAGACGTTCTTCGCGGACCCGGTGGCTCTATCCATCTCGACAACTCTCATTATGAACAACTCTCCGATGGCAGGACCGTTCGAGTGAGCGGCAGTAAATACCGCTCCTCAGAAGAAGATGGTACACCATATCAGTTCAAACTCGAAGCAGCGCGCATAGTGGGGTATAGATCAATGTTCATGGGCAGTGTGAAAGACTGTATGCAACCCTCCGATAACAATAATCTCGACTAACAGTTACAGATATCCTCATTTCGCAAATCGACAAGGTTTTAGCACGTGTAAAACTCTACGTAGCACAACAACACCCCGAGATCACAAGCCAATGGAAATTAGATTTCCATGTCTACGGAAAAGGACAATTTCCCGGACAATTGTTCATTGTTGCGGAAGCTCTTGCTTCGACACAGCAGTTGGCGAATAGTATCGCGTCTAAAGCTAGAGTTGGGATGATTGTAAGTCTTTTCTTCTTCTACTTTGTTTTACATTTGTTTTCACCCTTGGACGCGGCTAATAGTGGTAGCATGCTCCGTACCCAGGACAGAAAGCCACAGCGGGCAACTTTGGATTTGGAATTGGTGGGCTTATGGAGCTTGAGTTGGGACCTTGTGCTGAGTTCTCGCTGTATCATTTGATGGAGTTGGAGGGTGATGAGCAGCGTGTTTTTCCGGTCGATGGGAGGCTTGAGGGACCGCTTTTGCGAGGGACAATCTCTCGAATCGGCAAAGGGTCTATGAAGCCAAGAAGCAAAGATGCGCCTCAGATGCCATCCGAGATGCCACTCACCCAAGCCGTAGAGCACATAGCCCCGTGTCCAGTCCAACCCGTCACCAACCCCCAAACCCTATCCGACATCTGCCGCGTCCTCCGCTCCAAGAACGCAGGACCCTACGAAATCACCATCGACGCGATATTCTCTTCGAAGGAGATCTACAACACCATCAAAACCTCAGGTCTTCTCTCAACAAGCAATGTCGCTAAGGCCATTGGTGTCGGAGAGGATGATATCGTTTGGATCGGTTTCTTTGACCCGGCTTTTTCATTCAAGGTGACAATACCGAGAGTTAGGATGGGTGTGAAGAAGTCGGCTGGTGGGTTTATGGAAAGTGATATTCATGGATCGCAGGAGCATATGGGGCTTGCGAGTTTGAGACTTCCTGATATGGTTTTGTCACTTTTGTGATGTGTAATTATTTTTTGTATTTGAGCTGGGATTAGACTGCTGAAGGATTCTTATCGTTATCGTTATCGTTATCAACTGCCATTTCTGTACTAGTGCCTTGATCCTGCGAGCGGACTTGAAAATGTCCGTCTCACCATGAATCTACCCTGCGGAGAAGTAGAGTCCGCGACAATTAAAATAAATAGCTTCCAGTAACTCTCAATAGCACAATAACCAGCTCAATTAGATCTAACTCAGGACCCTCAATCGTCCTTTCAACATGACTATTCCTCAGAGACACACTCCTCCAGTCGAGGACCTTCGTCAATTCTACGTTGGCAAAAGTATCCATGATGTTCCCAAACCAGCAGTCATCCTCGACAAGGCCAAGATCCATCGCCATTGTCAATCAATGCTCGAGGCGCTTGAAACACTAGGTCTCGGATTCCGCGCGCACGTCAAAACTCACAAGGTCAACTCTCTAACCACGTTTTGACAATTAATACTAACAGTTGCCAGACAATAGAAGTCGCGCGTCTTCAATTTGGCCAAGGAAGTGGTGATGTCAAACTCATCGTCTCCACCCTCGCAGAAATCGACCATCTCCTCCCTTTGTTCAAAGAATACAAAGCCGCAGGTCGTCGTCTAGATATCCTCTACGGTCTCCCCCTTCCACGCTCTCAAATTCCTCGCTTGGCTGCTCTTGGTGCAGAGTTAGGACCAGGCAGTATCTCCGTTCTCATCGACCATCCCTCTCAACTTGAATCCGTCAAAGATTTCTCCAAGCATGCTAGATTCCCAGCGAGGGTGTTTTTGAAGGTTGATACGGGATATCATCGCGCTGGACTTCCGCCTTCTTACATGAACAAGAACGGTCTGATTGAGAGTCTTGCGGAGCTTGAAGCGAATGGAGAGGCTGAGTTGTTGGGACTGTATTCGCATAGTAGTCTTAGCTATACGGATTCAACGCCTGAACAAGCTATGGAGAATCTCGAGGGTGAGATTCAGGGATGTTTGGAGGCGGTTAACGCCCAAGCACATCTATTCGCTAAGGAGAAGGAACTTATCATCAGCGTCGGCGCTTCACCTCAGGTCACAGCTGTTGAAAACCTGGTGACTGCCCAGGGCGACTTATCACCAGCAGCTGCCTCTCTGCGCAAGGCTATTGAAACAGTTACAAACGGTCAACCTGGTGGTTTGAAGACCAAGCTCGAGCTCCACGCTGGTGTATACTCTATCCTGGACATGCAACAAGTCTCCACCAACTCGCGTAGACACCTAGGCTCTCACGAAGACGAAATTGCCATTTCCGTCATCGCAGAAGTATGCAGCGTCTACAACGACAAAGAACGTGCACAGCCCGAAGCTCTCGTCGCTGTTGGTACACTGGGTCTAGGTCGCGAGCCTTGCGCCGCGTACCCAGGCTGGGGAGTCGTCAGTCAGGTTTCTGGGACGAGACGATTGATCGTTGATAGGGTTAGTCAAGAGCACTCGATATTGGCGTGGGAGCATGCCAAGGGTGAGGAGACCTCTGCGTTTCCGCCTGTGCCATTGAAGGTTGGACAAAATGTGGTGATTTTTCCGAATCATGCCTGTGTTACGGGAGCTTTGTATGGGTGGTATCTTGTTGTTGATTCAGAGGAGGGTGATGGGAAGACGATCGTTGATGTTTGGGTCAGGGCTAGTGGGTGGTAGGTGTTTTACAAGAAAAGAATGTATTGTTTTATTGTTAGATTATGTGAGGTCTCTTGGGCTTCGTTGCATCGTCGACTGTTGGTTTGCTGTGAGGCTACATGACTGCGACGTTCGCAGATGTTGGTTATGTCAATTATCTGGCACATCTTGGGCCGGAGAGAACTTGGGTGGCATTTAGACTAAGTGATGTTTTGTTAAGATGCAAGAGGGAGAAATTAAACATTGAGTTAAGTTATCAGTTTATATATTTGAAGGCAGCAGCGATCCAGAGGCATTTTGTAATGTCAATATATCTTCAATCTAACGGGTTACTTGCAGCATCACAAATGACCTATGAATAACCCACTACCTCTCTCTCGAAAATAAAGGCGATCACTGTAGTGCCCGTCGTCCCAACCACTCATCGTATTCATCGACGCACGCCCAACAGTATGTCCAGGCCAACCTCTTGGTCACCCCACTTTCCACGCACTGGTCATCCGGACAACGGTCGTTCACATCGCGTGACCGTGACCTAGCCTCTCTGCAGCGTCGGATATCCCATTCGCCGGATAACCAACGGCCGCAGCGCGCGCAGACGTTGTTGATGTGTATAAGGTGGCACATCCTGATGTCGTTATTGGTAATGTATATAGTAGACGTGTGGTAGAGCAGATATGATACTTGGAGTATAGTGTTTCAAAATGCTTTCAATTGAAGTATGTTAGGAGGAAAGAATCTTCGAGGACGGAGACTGGCACGACTTTTATACCAGACTGTGCATTACGATTCAGTGTAGAGACTATGCTGCCTGCATGGAAAACACGTATCGAACAAGAGATTATAGTCTTATTCGCAGCAGACCCCACCGTCTTAGAAACTCATTATACTCCTCAACACATACCCAACAGTACGTCCAACTCAACCTCTTGGTCACCTCACTTACTTGGCATTGGTCATACTGGCACAGAACATCTGCATCGCGTGATCCCGCCCTGGCTTCTCGACAGCGTCGGACATCCGTGTCTCCGCCCAACCAATCGCCGCAGGCACTGCAGATGCTGGTGGTGTGTATAATGTGACACATATGGATACTCTTTGGTGTTGATATATATATCAAGAGGCGCGGTATAATATATTTGATGAAGCTTTAACAGTATCGTTATTGGCAATATTAAAATATGTTATATTATTTTATTAAGAGGAAAACGTATTCTCAGATAGAGACTGATACGGCTTTTATACCTGACAGTACCTTGCGATTCAGTGTCAGGATTGAAGCGTCGCTGCAGAAACAATGCTCCTTGATTAAGAGACTATTGACGTTTGTAGCTTTAACCACAATCATTTCTGCACAACCTTCGTATAACCTCCAAATCGTTTGTTCTTGGTGGAGCAATCAATGCAGCCTGTCCAACTGGTCAATTGCCGCTGAACACTGAGAGACGAATTTGCTGTTGCGCAGCTCCCATACTCTCTCCCCCTTCCGCAAAGCCCGGTATGAAATTCTTCTAACAGTTTTCTTTTGCATGCCGGGCACATATGGTCGATCTTCGCTATGTGACACATTATTGAATGGACAGCGCGTATCTGGGAAGAAGAAAGTTCTTATGATGTTGGGGCTTGTGGGATACAGAACAGGGGAGGGAGACCACGTGGTATTTATATCTTTATCAGCTGTCTGTGATTGAAAGCGTTGGTGGAAGGAAGGAAAGTGAAAAGCTGGATGGAAGCAAGGAAGCAAGAAAAAGGGCGTTTTATAACCTGCCTAAACCTTATATGAGGGCAAGGCAGAAAAGGAAAAAAAAGAAAAAGGTTATGTGCGGACAAAGGAGTTGTAATGCCCTGTGCAAAGTGTAAATATCTGCAAAGCTTATCTGATGGTGGTAAAGAACAACCATGATGTCTCATGCATTTGTATACCGATGTACAAAACTGTCACTGTTGTAAAGTATCTGCTATCACATCAGCAAGTCATGAGGGTCTAATACGACGATCATATGAAACAGACAATTAAGATATTGGCGGCTAATTGACTCAGTATTAGTGCTAAGCAAACAGGAAGAAACTTAATTATCAACTACGACATGTTTTTAAGCGCGATTTTATCATTTATAAGCAAAGTGTTGACAGTAATTATTACCGAACATCTATGTTGAAATAGGCATTCTAGGATATGAACTCGATGTAGACACGTTTAATCAGCACGTAATTAGTGGTTTCATACTTCACTTACAGCAGAGCACTTGATCAAGAGTTTATCTATCTATACCAGTGCTCCTGGCAGTACCGAAAGTACTATGAATCTTCACTAAGTAACCTGTTTCTTATCATCATCCTTTTTCTTCTTCATGCAGTCGACGCAAGCTGATACACTAGTATCCCCCCTCTGAACGCTGGAAGAAGTCTTATCGTTGTCGCAGTAAACACCATCTTTTGTTGCCTTTTCGCAAGGCAAAGTGACGTCTTCTTGCCTAAGCTTCCTTTGGCACTCGGGGCAAAGGTATTCGGTTATCGTTCGGTGGCACATGATTATGTAAGTTAAAATGAGTATTGTTGAATGTGTTGGAAGTTGTAGTACACGGACAGAAAAGACGCAGGCCGCGGTTGGTATTTATATATCTCTAAGTGACCTGATTAAGAAGCATCTTTATTGACTGATTACCGCGTTTCGAAACGAGTGGATAAAGAAAGGTACAACAAGAATGAAGGGGTGCGTTTCAGCCTCACAAGGCTAGCTCAATTCACAGCTCCGGCACTTTGTGGTCAACACGTGATAGAAGTAAGACTGAGTCATTTCTAACAGGCTCAGCCGCATTCTTGTCAGACTTGCCATTCATTATACCCAGAAAACCCAACATTTATGATGGATGAAACCACCATCGCCTCCAAGGCTGAAGCCTCCATTTCACCACCATCTGAACGGAAATGCACAGTATGTGAAGGCTTGGACGTATGGCCCGAGCCCCCCCTGTACGAACACCGTTATAAGCCGTCTACAAAAATAGATTTCAAGGACCTAATCGACGGTTGTGGATACTGCCAATTGATCAAACACTCAATCATTAAGCTCAATGGGGTATCGCCTGACAACGCTTTGTTTTTCGTGAGGACAGACAATGGTCTAATTCGTGTTACTGGTGGTGGCTTCGATGGGTATCCATCATGGCAGTTTATAATATATACGCCAAATCAGGTACGGACCTTCGTGGACTGTGGTACACTTGGATGCTAACGTTTGTTTAGAGTCAGCTTCTTCCCAATCTACGAACGCTCTCCGCGTATCTGGAGTCTTGTGACCTAGATCGGTCTCTGAGCTTCATCAAAACGCAACTCTCGAAGTGTCAGGAACATCATTCAGCACGGGGAGAACGTGAGACTCTTCTCCCGACTCGATCTATTTATATCGGATCCTCGAACTCGCAAATCCGACTTGTGGAGGCGGATGAAAAGGCAGCAATGTATGTGACTTTGAGTCACTGCTGGGGTGGTGAACAGCCGACAAAGACCACGACATCTAACTTAGCAGCCATGACTGAGCGCATCACTTTTGACAGTTTGCCCGTTGTCTTTCAGCAGGCTATAGAAGTTGCACGCGAGCTAGGAGTTGAATACATCTGGATTGACTCCCTCTGCATCATACAAGACAGTCAATCAGATTGGGAGCTGGAGTCTGCGAAGATGTGCGATTATTACGAGAACGCGTACCTGACCATATGTACCGCTACATCACCAAATCCGAATGTTCCATTTCTTGGCCCTAGGGATACCAGGTGGAAACCTGTCGAGTTACAGCTCGTTACTCGGCACGGCTCTGAGCCGATAATGGTACAAAGAATAGCTTGGACAACCGAAGAACAAGGCAAGCTATTCACAAGAGGTTGGGCATGGCAGGAGTCCGCCATGTCGTCGCGGATGGTATACTTCACTCCATCGGAGCTGATCTGGGAGTGCAGTAAATGCGACATGCAGATTGTGCCACAGAGGTATATCCCAGATATTCGCGGCTCGACTAGACTCGGCTTCTCATGGGTACTGTCTACACTACGTTTCGGCTTTGCATCTGGACAGCCTCGGTTTGTTGAACAGATAATTTATCCGGATGATCATTGGGGCGGCGCGTCCTCATCCAATGATAGGAAGACCCCAAACAATAGAGACTTCGACTATGTCTGGGATCAGTGGAATGATCTTGTGACCTACTACTCTCGCCGAGAGCTTACTTTCCTCCTTGATCAGCTACCAGCCCTCAGCGGCGTAGCGTCCCGTGTCTATGAGGTCACCAAGTCAAGGTACCTTGCTGGCATATGGGAAGATAGTCTCCCAGCCAGCCTATGCTGGGCCCAAGAAGACAGCCTCCGAGACGGGGCGGAGATCCTGCCTCTTCCCCAGCAATATTTGGCACCGTCTTGGTCATGGGCATCGATAGATCGTGAGGTACAGTGTCAAGTCGAGAGGTCCATTGCACGGTTCGCGCCAGCTGTTACTGTTCTCCAAGCCGAATGTCATGTTCCTGGCCTGAATCCTTATGGTAGAGTCTCGGGTGGGCATATAAAGCTACGGGGACATATTTTAGAAGCGACGTTGACTTGCGATAACCCACACAGTCGCGCCCACTACGAAATATCTGGCCCACAGGGAAAGTGGTGGTTTCAACCTGACAGTGCGCTGGTCGTGCAAGATGGAAATGTCTCAAGGGCTAGAGAAGGCCAGATGTTATACAAGTTTACCTCAAAGGTCATTTGCTTGTATGTTGGTTCAGCTTCTCCCTCATTATACAAAGAAGGGGACAAGTCGACACTCTATACGATGGTCTTGAGTTCTGGGGATGAGGAAGGAAGTTACTGCCGTATTGGTTTGGCGGATCTAGTGACGGATGGCCCTCTTGAGCTGGATAACTATGTGGACCGAGATATAAAGATTATTTGAAGTTCTGTAATCTATTTAACTATGCAAAGTTTTTGAACAAGCAGACTCTCAATGCTATACAGACAAGCAACACACTAACCCTGTGCATAGGTAATTACAGTCTGGGTCTAAAGGCATATACCGCGAGTCACATAAAGTTGTACTGCTAGTATAATTTGTACGACTCACGGTACATACATACCTTTAGACCCGGACCTCAACCAGCATTAGGTTCGGGGTTAGTGTGTTATTTTGTTTGTACACCTCGAAAACTCCGCCTCCTAAAGAAAAAGGGCTTGAGTACGTCTAGCCCAAAACACTTGTCCAACCCGGATTGACGGTTCCGGTTCCATCAAAGTATACGAGGTAGTACATAACTGTGGTGATCAGGTTGAAGACTGTTAGTGTGATGCTGTAGCTGGCTGTCGAATGCAAGGTAAGACATTGAACAGCCCAACGGTCCACAACAACACCCATTCTTCCCAGGAGATTGCCCTTTGGTACAGATGACTCCCCCGCCTCTTTTCCATCTTCTTTCGTCCCTTCTGTACCGCGCTGTTCTGTTTGTGTCGAAGCATCCTTGGTCCGCACATTTGCAGAAATCAATTTGCTTATAACGTCCAGAACTTTTGCCACAGCGACACTGGACAAAGCAGTCAACATCACCAAAGCCATAGCATGCGTAGAGACCCTCATAAGATCTGGTGGCGGCGGTAACCCGGATTCAGCCTCCGAAGCCTTACGCCTCTCTCGTCTGTCAGCCAGCGACACGACCATGATAACCACCCAGAATAAGCGAATCGGGACAAAATGGGGAGTAGCCGAGATGTCGAACCTTCGACGAGTAACAACGAATGCTAACCAGATCAATCCTTGCAACATTATCAAGAAGGCGCAAAATAAGGAGGTGATGGTGAGGAAAAGGGAAAAGCCCTCGGACAATTCGAAGTTGCTGAATGAGGAACTGATGTTATGGCAGATCCAAAATTCGAATGGGAAATGAAATAATATGGCGATGAGAACAACAACGTCGTCCGTCTCTTCCTCGCTTTCCGGGGGGGTATACGGCTCCTCGGATTCCAGCCCACATAAATCAACCAAAAGCCTTGTAACAAACGCGAAAAAGAAAGTAAACGCGCAGAATTGTGTCGCCGGCACGCCTTGCAGACTGAAAGCTTTAATGATTTGGGGCAAAACAGTGAAAACGGCTAACGTAAGCTTCGCTGCAATAACACTGGCACTGCGCGTGTATTTTTCTGGCTCTGGCGCCGTAAGAGCTTTGCGGGCCCTCATATACAGATAAGTGACGTCGACGATGCCATCGAGGAGACAGACCCCCGGGATGCATCGTACGAGATCGATGTTTCCGCCGAATAGATTGCGGCCTTTGAGGCGGCTGCTTGTAGAAGGGAGGACGACTGCGGCGGCGGCTAAAGAGGCGAGGATCCAGAATGCTGCTTGGCCGCTGACTTCTTCGGGGGAATGCTCGTTGTCAGACATTGTTACAATTAATTGGGATATTCTACATGTTGGTCAGCGCAAGGGAGTGGGGAGGGGAAATAAATGCATTCAAGAATTGTCAACATAAGTGATAGGCAGGCAGTGAGCGGCACAGCCAGAAACACAGCCCCGAATCCTGCGAAAAGGCGATTTCTGGATATGTTATGAGTATACATAGTAGCTAGCACACTTACTCCGTATTTGATGAGTAGCAAGTTAGTAGCAGATGTACTTATTTAGCGAAACAATCGCCCCACTAGGACTGAAGCGACGTCATTAGAGAGGAAACATAACACTGGAATTGAGTCTATCACGAAACAAATTCTGCCTTGTTACCTAGATTTCGGAAATCATATTTGGAGATGATGAAGATCTTAGCCGGCTTACGGATATCTGTCTCCTACCTGAACTGAAGATATTATTATATCTATAGGGTAGTTAAACTGTGAAAGCTGAAGGTGCTGGCATGACGTTAATTGCTATCCCTGATCTAGCTGGTTATTACTTATTCTGTGACATCATTTGCTTCCACATTTTGAACTGTTGAAATTCATCCATGTCATCCAGAGTTCCTCCCGGCGCTGTATGCTTTTCTCCACCTGCAGCTTTCCCCTTCACCTTTTTAGTGGTTTGTCCATGCTCATCATCATCGTCCTGGTCACTCTCCGTGTCCGAGTCGGTCTCGTCATCACTATCGAGGTCCAATACATTCTTGCTGGGCGTTTGTCTCTGGTAGTATGCTTGAGGTTGAGGAGGTGGTGCGCTCAAATTCGTTCCTGGCATCATGAAGTTGTCGTTGCGATATCCTTCTCTCCTAGCTACGTCGGCATCTGTTCCTCCGAGAGTTTTGTTGAGGTACTCATCAAACTGCGTAAAGCCTCGAGCTACAGTTTCGAACTGTTCTTTTCCCAGAGTGGGCATAGGGTCTCCAGGAGCCATTACCATACTTTGGTGTTCGGAGAGAGCAATGGCAGTCTGGAAGGCGTTGCGAATTTGTCTAGTGAAGTCAGAATAGTTAAATGGCTTGATATCAAAGTGCTTGCTTACCGTCCATTCCATGTTTCGTAACCTCCCTTCTCCAACACACGAAAATGCTTCTTGCCAAACTTGAGAATTTCCTTTTCCTTGATCTTGAAGAGAGGATCACCTTTTCGTTGCTGCTCAGCCTTGGCTCTTCGAATAAACTTCATGTATAGCTGGCAAGTAACGTCGAGACTCAACTTGGGGTAGAATAACGACATCTGTATTCTAGACCTAAAAGCCGGATCGATGGCACCCACACGGTTCGTTGTTAGGAACAGGATACCTGCGTAGTACTCAAGACTCCGCAGAAAAACGCTCGTAACTGCGTTGTGTCGCAGATCGCTCCTTGTTCGTTTGGCGAGGAATATGTCAGCTTCATCGAGTAGTAAAACGCAGCCCCATTTGTGGGCCAATTGAAAATTCTTCTGCAGGTTATGTTCAACATCTGAGGCTGTCTCGCCAATGTCACCGCATGTAATGGGAAAAAGCGGCCGCTTCGTGTCATCAGCAACACATTCGGCGGTCGAAGTCTTTCCGACACCGGGTGGACCGTGTAGTAAAATCACCAATCCGGCACCCTTTCCTTTGACGAGGTCAAGAGCCGAACCGACACTTGACTGTTCAGTAGAAGAAGGAGATTGAGGCGACCTTGCATTCTCATGAGTAGTAACCAGTGCTTTCACAGTTGTTTTGTGGTTATCTGGTACAACTAGGTCGTCAAAGTTGTTCCGAAATACCACTTCCTGTAGGTCCTCAGATCGCACCGTCACCCATTGTCGTGAACGTAAGACAAATGCATGAACGTAGGGTCGCATTATTAATAAATGATCATCGGTGAGTTCTTCATGGGCTGTTGGGTGCAGCATGTGACCCTTTACCTTTAGGAAATCCTCTGCTTCGAAATCATCCAATTGCAAGTCGTTGAAAATTACATCGCTGCCACAACATGTACGGGAATATTCGTGCATGTGCTTGCACCAGGGGATCTCTTCTACCTCTCGCAAGTCCTTGCGAGTGAAAGCATCCGAGGAAACGTAAGTATCAGCTCGCCACTCAGGTTCGGCATTCATTGCAAGTGTCATGTCGACAATAACTTCTGCATCCAGGTTGATCGATGGTTCGTCCATGGTATTACCCACGACCCTTCTGTGACTGAAAGAAACATGTGTGGTGTCAGCGAACGTTCTACCGGACTCTTTGAACCTGGTAGAGAGAGTCTGTGCATTTGGGTCGAACTTGAGGGGATATATAGGCAACGAGGATATGGGCCGTGCACCGTGGAACTCTCTGATCGAGTACTTTTCAAGTCTGGGCACGAACGAAGACCCGTTTGACCCCAGGCTAATACAGTCAATGGCAAAGCCGTCAACTGAGGTCTGCCCTTGCTTTTTCTCATCCCGAAGCTTATAGGTAAGCGGGTCACGACCACCAGCCAAGTTTACTACCATCCGTGCAAAAGCCTCGTCTGCTTTAACAACAACAATATCTCCTCTCGAAAACAAATGTCTAAGATCTGCATACTCAACCGCAACATCTGTTCCATCTTTGATTGCATCAAATAATCGTAAAGTTGGGCCGAGGTCTTTGTCGAGAAAAGTGATCAGAAGTCTAAGATCTTCGAGGAGAGTTTTGTTTGAAAACTGCTGTTGGTCCTGCTTGTCCTGCTTGTATGTGTCTTTCTTAGAGTCTGGACGCTTCTCAGGTTCGTATTTTGATTCTTTTTCCACCTTGACCTCTACATCAGCGACGCTTTGCCTGATTGCCATCTCGTGTCGTATGAAGAACCGGAATGGTCGTAGGAAAACCAGTGAGTTGTAAACCCTTTCACCTTTCAATCTATCGGTTGAGACTAGAGAAAGTATCGGAGTTGCTGTCAACGCCTCCAGATGTGACATGAGAGGACGAGACCTGATCCGCAACCGGTCTGGGGTAACCTCAACTGGTACTTCGTCTGCCGTCCCTGTGGGGTAGCCTTTTTTGTTCAAAGTTGTCTCTTCATTTGAAAGAGCTTGCAGGGACCTCTGCTTAGGAGCACTTCCCCCAGGTAGACGGACCTCTAGAGCTGGCTGTTGCTGCGTAGGAAGGCAGACCACATCGTTATTCAGAACGAATTCATTGGGATGGGACCTCCTAATCTCGTGAAGGTGAATAGGAAATTGTTCCTTCGGAGTTTCGAAATCATGGTCGTCCCCCAAATCGTAAACTCTCTTTTTCAATGCCTTCACATCTACTTCAAGTTCTGCTATCCTTAGGCTTGTGAAATTATGGTGGATAGTCGCTTGCCAAGAACGGGTATTGACATTCCCAAGACGTCGATCCCTCTCGAGCAACTCTTGGCCAAGGCTTTCGAAACCAGACTTCATTGCACCATTGTGGGCATCCGCAGGATTCTCACTAGTCTTTCCAGCGGTGACCAGCTGATTCATCTGAGCAAAGCGCATCATGATGTCCTCGATGGAGTCAATCTGACTGGCTTTAACAACTCTCTCCTTCCTTAGATCATCTTGTTCCTCGGCCAGTGTGGCTGGGGCCTGAGTAGCTTTATGTTCAACCTGAACGGCCTTGGCATGTTGTTCGGGGCTCATTTTGGTTGGAAATTGGGGTGAGTGGAGTGTAGGTTCAATTTACAAAAAGGGTCGGGTATTGTAGAGACTTGGGTTCGTGACTGGACTTATCGGAACTTTATCATTCTTTCTTAACGCAGATCTCATTCCAGAAATTGGTCAAATGCCTTGTCAAGAGAAAACCCGTCACTAAAACGAAGCTTATTCGTAACAGAGTAAGGAACAAGGACTCCAGTAAATTGTGGTCTTCTCCGTTGCCACTAGCCCCCAGCCTGCCGCAGCTGAAAAGGTCATTCGATTCTGAAAGCCCAATCGTTCGTAGCCATGTGGAAAGAAAACGATGCAGTCAGCTGCGGGCACCTATCTCGAGCTCGTAACCCCTGTCCTTTCAAGCTATCTACGCCCGCTTCCCCTCAACTTGTCTTACAGGATGGTGACACAATAATGGGAGCCTGATTTGAGAAGGCGTTGGAATTCAAGACGCTTATTCTCCTGACTGCCTATCGAGAGATTGTGATTTTAATATTCGTTCATCTCGAGGGAATATCGATATTAGGTTACTAAAAAAAGAGGAAAGTCGTATCAAGCGTGTACTGGCCTTCAACCGTTTTTCATTTACATTGTTACCTTTGTTGCTACAGTGATCATGCAGGAGCACCAGAGAGCCGCGTTTTTAGCCGCCCGTGATCGGCATCCACCTAATCAGGCTATCACATACGTTGAAAATAACGTTGTTCTACCAGGACAACCACTCCCCATCTTCAGTGAGCGGGCGAACGGCTTCGTGTCACTTAATGACGCCCGCCTCCAACAGGAGGAAAGGTAATGCTGTGACGCCTTGTGTTTATTGCGCTTGTACTAATAGCTCATACGGCAGCAACTCAAGATGGAATGAAGTACGCGATGAGATGGAACATCTCTTCACACTGATGGAGCAGGTTCAAAACAAGCTTGATCGAGATGCAGCTGGCATTGATGCTGGAAGTAAAGTCAATCTACGCCACTGCGACTGGAAGGCTGTTATGGGCGAGGTAGGAAGAACAGCCCAGCGTTGGAAAGCCAGACCAAACAAACAAAGTAAGGTCATGGTATTCATCGACAAGGTCGGAAGGCATTCCGTAGCTATGGAAACCTGGCTGGGACTTCTGCCTGCAGGTGATTATGGATCAAGGTATAGTCACAGAACCCGTCCATGTCGCACCTTATGGAAGATGTTGACAGTTGTTGCAGTATCTGCGGCGTGTTCAAGATTGCTATTGGGGTAAAGAAGCAATTGAATTGAGCCAAGACTATTGACCAGACTGGCTAACCGATTGTAGGCCGCCGGCCAGTACACTAAAGTCGAGGAGGGTATCTATGAAGCATTATCCGAGATACCCAGAATCATGGAGAGCGCAAAGAAATATGTCGACTTGTATAGGCAAATGCGAGAGCAATCTCTCGAGCACCGAACCATCGAGCTTTTCCGCGCTATCTTGACGTTTCTTCGCCAGGTCATGCAGTTCTTCCTAGACGATAAGTCAAGTAGGTTACAGTGACGGACTACCAGGCTTATACTGACTCACCACAGAGAAGTTCATTGGAAGTATGATGAAGCAGGGCTCATACAAAGAACAACTATTCACGAGTGTCGATGCTGTGAAGGCCTGCGCTCAGGCTGTGAATGAGGAAGCTTCACAATGCCAAGCGCGCATGGTTTCACGGGTGTATGAGAACACTGAGAAGATCCAAGTAGTGTTCAACCAATTCCTAAACCTTTTATTAACCAACCCTAGATTCCAAACAACCGACCTAGGTAACCTATCCATCAACCTGACTTTTTACCTACTTTCCCATCAAATAACAATTTTTGCAGATATAACTGGCCTCGAACCCGATATTACCCAGCTCGATACGTCGCCCTACGATTTGTTAAACGTAGACCTCTCATCTTTGCAAGATAAAGAAACTAGTGGCAGCACAACTCCGAACATGTCGACAACCTCTTCGAGACAGGCTGACCGACCAGCCTCATCCAACACCGGTTCTCAAATACCTCGACTCCTCGAGTGTCTCTACTACCACCCAGAATTCTTGACCGAAGACGTTGACTGTATCCTCTCGTCCAGCTATATGCTAAGCGAAAAGGGAAAGTCCAGAGTGGCATCCATGCTTCGTAATGACAAGTTCCAAGCATTTATGACAGAAACCCGGAACTCCACGTCTCTCCTCGTAAACGGACGCGGTGATCTATCCACCGCCGATGGAATCTCACCTTTCAGCCTTGTAGTTGCAGAGATGGCACGAGGGTCAAACCAAGCGCTTACAGATGGGACTCCTATTTTTGTCATCAAATATTTCTGCAGTGAACATCACCCATCGCGTGTCCGGAACAGATGGTCATCACCAACTGGTATGCTCTCCGACCTGATCGGCCAGCTGGTTTGCCAGATGTTGGATAAACGCATTGCTATCGACTTATCGTTCCTTAGTCATTCCAAGTGGCGAAAGCTGGATCACCTTGATGTTCGTACTCTTTGTTCGGCGTTCAAGCGCATAGTCGAACAAGTACCCCAGGGCGGTGTGGTACTTTGCGTTATCGATGAGATTTCGGTTTACGAAAGGGCATCGCTTGTATATGAAACGGACATCGTGATGAGCAAGCTTGTGCAACTTGTTCAGCGGGGTGGAGGACCGGTGTTCAAATTGTTGGTGACTTGCTTTGATCGCGCCTTGGAGGTGGATAGGCTCTTTTCTGGCTGTACGCTTGATTTGGGGGAGGATATCGAGGTGGATGACTCTGCGGACTGGACAATCTCGCACTACTCGTAGTTTGAACAAGCCCGTGGTCCAAAAGGTTCTAGACCTTTGGCGCGGCCTGAAGTAGACTGAAATACGAAAACATTTAAACTACCGCATGTACGTGATAGGTGTACCGGAGGGCGCATCCTATGGGTCGTCAATTGAAAAGTTCAGAACAGCCAATTGCATACAACCAACAGTCAAGGGTTACCAACCAACACCTGCAACCAGCAACCAACAGTCAGAAGTTGTTACAAGCCCGCCAATCAAGCAGCATATTGATACTGGGGTCGGATAAACGACCCTATCAGACCTCACACACTCGCTTTTTTACCAAATCTCAACTCCTCCCACTGCAGCCTTTCACAAAATCTTCTCGCCATTTCCCGAAGATCTCAATACCTTTAACGATGTACATATCCACGTTCACTAGCATTGCTTCTCTGCTCTCTCTAGCATTTGCAAATATCGGTTAGACTGGATGATCCCCACCTGAACTTGTCGCTTACTATTATAGTTACAACAATTACATATAACGGAATCTTCGACGACATCAATACTTCTGTCAAAGAGTTTGCATGCTGGAATGGGAAACCAGGCAGTCTTATTGAGGATCAAGGCTGGGTATCTCTGAAGGATGTAACGTTTGCGATTGCGGGTTACGAGGCCGTCGATGGACCAGACTCTCCGTTCTGTGGTAGTTGCTGGGTAGTTGAGTATGAAGGCCGTGAAACAGCAATGATCGTCGTCGACAGCGCAAAGTCTGGGTTTGCGACTGATATTGGGACCGTGGATTCACTTACAGATGATGGGGCTAGAGAGCTTGGTCGGCTTAACGTTACAGCTATTCAGTCTCCTTACCTTTCTGATTGTGGCATTGGATTCGATGATGGGGAGGAAGGGGTAAACCTGGGGAACCTCAGAGGTGGTAACTGGTACTCGACCTGGTTCTATGAACTTTTTGAGGAACCTCCCCATAAGGAATACATGATGAGGGGGAATATGAAACCCAAATAGTACAGCATTAGATACAGTCTGTTAATTACTACAACTCTTGTGGACGTGGTATTCTTTTGAACCGCCTAATGTTGGATAATTTCGACGCTCGGATTTGCTCAAGATGACAGGTTGCGTGTTATACTCAACTGCGCATGAAGAACCTCAAGGAGCTTCTACCACTGCCCCGTGCGAGCACCAGACTAAGACTATGGCTGTTGGAGATCCTATCTAGTAAAGTGGATATAGACATGAATAAGTCTCGGTTGACCAAGTCAATAAAATGCTATTCCTCTAGCAGAGTTGCAAGAACCTCTGCAGGTACATGCTTTGGCGCTGCGATCCGAAACACCTCCTTGCTTGTGGTAGAAGTCGTGCATTTTCCTTCCCATGCTGACTCCACCGCATGCTTAATGGACATGATGACATTCCTGGACTCCTGAGATCCGGCGGCCATTCCTTCAAGGAACGTGATGTCCTTGAAGCTGACGTCCTCAACCTTAGCGCCAATGCGTTCCTCAATCATATTAACGATCTGACGTCCCGTGATATCCTCAGGTCCATTCAAGATATATTTGGCTTTGTTGTGCGGAGTAACATTATCTGTGGCCAGGAGGTGGGCTGCAAAAACACCAACATCATTCGAGTCGATCATACCAAGTGGCGCATCCTCCGAAACGATCAATCGCAAGACGTCTTGCTTTCCACTCTTCCGGTAATTCTTAATTAACTCAGCCGCCGGACCGAGGCAGAACTGCGTGAACACGTTCGATTGAAGAGAAGTCCAACGCAGACGCTCGAACTCGGGCGAACTCAACAAAGCCTCGATGGCCCAGTGCGTCCTTGGGTAATAGGCAAGGCAGTCCGGGCGCACATTCGCGGCTGTTGTTGAGATTCTCACGACATATTCGACACCTGCATTGAGAGCGGCGACGTGAAATGTCGACTCTTCAGCAAACTGATTAGGCTGGTTGTGCGATGCGATAAACGCCCTGACAACGTTGTGTTCACGGAGCCAGTCGGTGGTGATCTCAACCCAGTTCTTCTCTACAACCTTGACATGAGGCAATTGAGCGAGTTGCTGGGAGGCAGGTCCATTTGCGGAGCGTGTTTGAGCCAGGATCCTGTAGCCTGAAAAAGTGGCATGAGTGTCCAGAAGGTTTGATAAGGTTTCGACCACGCTCTTTCCTGTATTGCCAGTCGACCCAATGATAAGGAAGCTGGAAGCCATGGTTGCGACTCTTGAGCAGATACGATATCGGTGATGAAGAGATTATTCAGTCAGACAAATGAACTACGGAAGCGACTAACTTATAGCCATTTGAGTTACTAGACTGGTTACTAATCTTGGGTCCAGTTAGTAAACAAGCCGCAACTAAAACAAAGCAATAACGTTATCTTGATGGGTAGACTATTTGACCAAGGAAGCACAAACCTTCTCTATGGTTAAAGATTTAGCCATCAAGAGTACAGGGGTGGGGAGGCGGAGTGGCGGACTTGCGGACTTGCGGAGTGATCTACTTAAGATCCATCTTGCCCGTGGAATGAATAGTTAACTCGAAAAGAGTTTGGCCATCAGTTAACTTCAAATGTATAGTAATCATATCCTCTTAGCGCAACCCCGAATACATTATCAGCATTGTCAGAACTTGCAGGAAGGCCAGCGGTGAAATATCAACAGATTTAATACAGACAGGATACAACGATTCAATCGGACATCAGTTGTATTCGTTATAATCCTTCCTATTATTGTTACTATATAGAGAGAAACGATCCAATACTGTTCTTGTTAGCAGTTGTTCAGAAATACCTTACTGGATGTAAACTCACCTAAATATCACATAGCACGCACACATCAAGGCACCCTTTAAACCACCTGTCCTCGAATCGGAGCTCCCAGCAGTAAGTATAAGTAAGTTAACCAAAAGAACTGCACCGACAAGAGTCACCATCTCGAAATTGTCAAATGCTAGGTCTAGGTCCTTTTGCATTACCCAACCTGCCAGTACGGTCAGAGGTGCGATGCATAAAGCGATCTGAATCGACGACCCAACAGCGACTGCAATCGCAAGATCTAAATTGCCGCGGATAGCTACTGCCACAACAGTGACGTATTCAGCGACATTTCCAACGATAGGTAAGATGACCAAGCCTATGAGCGGTTCAGAAAGGTGACCGTCATGTGTAACATCGTCAATGGTGCTGACAAGGAACTCTCCACAGAGTGACATCAAAGCTGAAGTTATGATCAAGAGAGCCACTGAGGTCTTGAGCCCGGACTCTTTATCCGTATAGACGAAATCATCCAACTCTACTCGAGCATCTCTCAAGAGATGGAGAGAAGAGGTATGGCGTCTCTCTCTACTCATAGATGACTCTCTGCTGCGGAAGGCTCTACTACTGCTGATCGAGAATGAGCGTGAATGCCGTCGCGAGCCGAGTATAGCTTGATACGAGCTGGCGCGACGAGAGTTGGTTCGACTCATCTCTCCACTCCGGCGACCTCGATCAACTGCCACTTCATCCAACTCCGTGGGCTCGATGGTACCCGACTCGGACATATCGTTTAATTTGTAGATTGAGTCGGCCCTTGGATCTGCGACACTGTCATCTGCAAACCTGATGGTACGGGAAGTTAAGGCCTGTGGGACGAACGACCCGGATTGAGAAGGATGTTGATTCGATCCAACATCCATATCGGAGTCTTGAGACTCGATATCGTCTCCGTTCTCTGAATGACATCTCAACTGGTGTACAAAGTACAGGACATAGATTAATAGCACTATGAATGCAGAGATCCTGGCCATATTGATGCCTGCTGCTTTGCTTCTGCCTGGATCGCTGATACTTTGCGCGAATGCTGTCTGCTGATGTTAGACACGTACCCAGATTAAGCTGAATTATAACTGACAGGTATGAGGACCACGAAAATAGAGACAAAGAGGAGACACGCAAGAAGCTGTGCTTCTGCTGTGTTGTACATCATGTCCACACCAGCGACACTACTGGCCACGAGAGCAGTACCGAGGACCAGCAGCAGATTGACGAGAATCGATCCAAGAATCGAGGCCTGTACGACGTATATCTTGTTTTCCTTGAGAGCAATGCTGTTTAAGTCAGTGTTAAAGAATTACGATCAACTCGTATTCGGAATCAATAACGTACACACTGTAATTATTAGTACTCCAAAGAACAGTGAAGTCGGAGAGACCTGGACGTACAAGAGGATAAGTTCGACAAGATTGCCGAATGTGATGTTCAGCAGAGCTCCAATAGTATCACCGACTCGAGCAGCAATTGCCTCGGTGGCATCTGTTAGAAGAGCAGATAATGGGATAATGGCGATGGCATTGCAGATAAAAACCAAGAGAGGGTTTGCTTCCAACAGATATGACACAATTCCTGCGGCAACAAATACAAGCAGCCTGTTGATCCAGGGTTTTGTTCCAAATGATAATGCAGAACAGCCATCTGTATCACATGCACATGGCTCTAGGCATCCTGGAAGCAACGGTACTCTGACCGTCGATTCTTGTGCTGGAGTCTCACGCCCACAAGCATTGACATAGTGATACGTATTCCGAACGGTGTCTATAAGCAGATATGATGTTGATCAATAATCAGCCAAGGAGAAGCTTCGTGGTTCAGGGATATGGGTAGCAGACCTCGTACACGCCAGACAAGGCGCCGTATTTTAGGATATCTGGATGATTCGACTCGAGGTGGGTTGTGGACGCTGAAACAAAGTGGCTGTTCGGTATCATCATCTGGTGAATTCGTCAAAGAGTCATCTGAGATGGCCGATGGAAGATTCATAGTAGTAGAAAGGGAAAAGGTTACGGTGGTTCCTGTTAGAGATATGTACGTGTAAAAGGCCACAGGGTAAGCTATGAGATTCAGTAGTATCGCCAGCCGATGTCCCATTTAAGTGCGGGAAAAGGTTTTCTTTTCGGACAGGATGAGGGATTTTCTCATTTGTGTTCACTAGGTATAGAAGCTGCACACTGGAGACTTCAACTTGTGACTATCCCGTGTTCATATTCACGAATGTGTCTCCATTATCTCGGCTATGGAAATGAGCAAAGCTATGCGCGATTTGATGGTGACCCCTTATCCATTCAGGATGCAGTACAACCCCTCTTTTGAGTCAATCGGGCTAACATCTAGCGGATCCAACGGATTCAAAGGGATCCGTTGTTTCCTCTCACAGGGTCTCATGCTGATGAGAGAGGAGAACCCAGGAGGCCTCTTGGGTGTCATTCTAGCTGATACACTCCCTCAAATTGCCTGCCAAGACTGGGGATGATGGCATGAGCCGCTAGTCCAAAAGGCTTGGTACGTAAGCGAGGAGCTACGAAATGCTTGTTTCACGCTTTGACCTACGCCCTGGATTGAGCTGTTTATGATTGGTTGAAACGTAAGAATTGCAAGATGAGCGTGCAGGGATAAGACACACTGTGGATGTCAGATTTCGACCAACTTGCGCTAATTCATGCTCATTGACCCCTGTCAGATCAATCACAAGTAAAAAACACGACCTTGATGCATATAAACAACCTTCAAAGATAAGAAGCGTCCTGTGATCATTCTCAAGAGTTGCCCTTATTTTAACCGCTTTATTGCTTGTCTTCTCCCTCGTTATTTTGTTTATCATGTTCCACCGCCGTGTCAAGCACTGCCACCGCCCGCTTGATCCTGCACGTCCAGTTGGAGCAATTCCCATGATTCGTCGCCATACGATCTCAAGGATACCGAGGTCCCCAACTAAAGAAAAGGTCGAGAGTCTGGACTTTACAGCAGAGGAAGACAATGGATTTCCTTGCTTTTGGTAAGTCTGAGATGACGTAGTTGACAGGCAACGCTGACCCTTGTTTTTTGCTAGCATGAGATGTGAGAAAGAGTTCATTCCTAGGGATCATCAGCTCCTCTACTGTTCGCAAGGGTGGGTACCGACCCGGTCAAGGTGATATGATCCATCATTAACAACCTCAAGTTGCAGAAACCTCGACCAGGAAGGACACCCTGTACTGGTGACTCCCCCACAGCCTAGCAGCAAAATACCTGCCAACCTCCCGTTTTACTCTGCGGCTCCGCCCAAACCTAGAGATATTGTTCCCTGTGCATTACCGTCGCGTCCTGCAATTGGGTTCCCGTCGATGACCAGTGACTTACAAGCGAAGAGCATCAACAACGTAACGACTGCAGCTTCTTTTATCACATCTGAGAGTCTGTTGTATACTTAAATATGCAAGATACGGTCAGACCACACATTTATTCAGGTTTGAAGCATTACTGCAGGAGCCTGCCGTTTGCGCCTTCCCTGAAGTAGTAGAATTAAGCTTAACTGTATACTTGTGTCAGCGTGATAGATATAAATGCCTGTGACTTGATGCAATTATGTGTGCAGCGTAGTATCTCCAGGTTCGTGTGATCACAAGTGTTGTTTTATTAAGTACGCATTGCGGGCATCTTTATCACCAGATGAGTCACTAGCAGACCCCGAGTAGTAGTATCTCCAGGCAAAGTGGTATCCTAAATCTGTCGCGGTGAGCAGGAATTTCCATTCGACGTAAGAGACCAATCAGTGCTCCTACTATGGACCATCTTTGACCACTCACTGTACTAAGCTGAATTGTGCTTCACCCGCTCAAATTTGAGCCCTTTCTTGAACTGCGCCTCGACTGAGTCAAATTACAAAGACTCAGAGATGGTCCATGACTTGAATATCGCGCATAAACAAACCCTGGTGTGGCTAGCCCCGATCTCTGTCCCGGCCCGGGTCACACTAAACCGTAATAGCTAACTCACAGCTTACATAGGGGTCCAGTAAAGTCCCCCACGGACCACACAAGATGGGATGAGGGGAGCTAATAAAGTGCCCAAACAAATAGCTTCAAAGGGTATAGATTGACCATCAGGTAAACCCCTCAGCGCTGGGTTACGGGTGGTATTTCTACAAGACTCACCTCCTTTGAGTTCTATCAGTCGTAGCAACTTTCCCTTACTACTCTGTCTACTTTACTATTTTCCCCAAACCTTTCTCAACTCTATTCATCTGATCTAACATGTCTGACCCAGACGAAAAGGTATCTCCTGTCAAGGCGGGCAGTCGCATTAACTGGGAGGATGATGATGAAAATCTGCGACGATCGCGTCGTCGCGACCGGTCCCCTAGAAGTCGCAGTCGCCCTCGCTCTCGAGGCTCTCTCAGCATCCATCGAGCAAATTTCATGAGCCGTGGTGATCCCAGTCTTGCTTTGCCTATCACCTATCGTACTGTGTAAGCTCAAGCTCCGTTGCACATCACAACAACTCGCTCATACATCTCCCATAGCTCCTTTAACATCGAGGAGTCGAAAGGCAAGGACCAGGCTGAACTTGCCAAGGCAAGAGATACAGCTACAAAAGGTGAGTGAGCGTTACATATCACAGAAACGGCAATGATGCTAACGGCCTCTTGCACTAAAAGCCCTGACGGATCTCGAATGGCACACCCTGCCCACGATGGATGTTGAGAAACGACTCACCACCTCAATTACCGATGGTCTTTCAAGTGATCAAGCCAAGAGGCGACAGGGAGAATACGGCAGAAATGCTCCATCACCAGCCAAAACCCATTGGTTCAGAACCATCTTCCTGTACTTCTTTGGTGGCTTCGGTAGTATTCTTCTTACCGGTTGTATTCTTGTCTTCATCTCTTGGAAGCCTTTGGGAGACCCTCCCGCCGTCGCCAACCTGGTACGAGCCTTCTCCGTTGCATTTTGGCTGAGCGCCTGCTAACAAATCCTCTCCAAGGCTCTCGCCATAGTCCTTCTTGCGGTATTCTTCATCCAAGCCCTGTTCAACATGTTTCAAGACTGGTCTACGTCGCGCACAATGTCCTCAATCAAGGAGATGCTGCCCGAAGAGGGTGACATAATCCGCGACGGTCAGCTGATCCACCTGGGCGCGGCTGATGTCGTTCCTGGCGATGTTGTCCGGGTCAAAGCTGGCAACAAGCTCCCTGCCGACATGCGCATCGTTCAAGCTTCATCTGACCTCAAGTTCGACCGCTCCGTTCTCACAGGAGAGTCGAAGCCAGTCGCTGGAACTGTTGATCACACGGACACCAACTACCTTGAGACTCACAACATCGGCTTGCAGGGTACGCACTGCATCCTCGGTTCATGCGTTGGCATTGTAGTTGCTACCGGTGACAGAACTGTCTTTGGTCGCATTGCGAGTCTCACAAACGAACCAAAGGTTAAGATGACGACCCTCGAGAAGGAGGTCTTCCACTTTGTTGTCATCATTGCCAGCATTATGATTGTCATGATTACCCTTGTCTGTGTCATCTGGTGAGTTCGAGTACCTACAGCTACTGCAATACATCTATTAACTTCAAATAGGGCTACGTTTCTGAGAAAGGAACATCCTGACTTCATCAACGTTCCTACTCTCATAGTCAACTGTGTCAGTGTAGCTATTGCTTTCATTCCTGAAGGTCTCCCAATCTCTATCACTGCTGGTCTCACTATCACCGCAAACTTGATGAAAAAGAACAAGATTCTTTGCAAGTCACTCAAGACTGTCGAGACTTTAGGTTCGGTCTCTGTTGTTTGTTCCGATAAGACTGGAACTCTCACTACGGCGAGTCTTTACATCCTTACCTCTTTCCTTCTTCTCTAACTAGTATTTGCAGGGTAAAATGACGGTGTCTGACTGTGCCATTGGCGGTCTCAACATGACCATCGAAGATGCTCGGGCAAAGATGGGCTTGTCCAAGTCAACTGGACATCCCATCTCTCAGCTAAGGGCAATTTCAGCTCTTTGCAATGCTTCCGAGTTTGACGCTGCCACTGCCGACGCACCACTAGCCGACAGGAAGATCTTTGGTGATGCTACTGACCAGGCTATCCTTCGCTTCGCCGAGTTCGTGGAGACTAGTAGTGTCGCCTATCTCCGCTCCTGTTGGCGAAAGACTTACGATCTTGCCTTCAACAGTAAGAACAAGTTTATGATCCGTTGCTTCAGCTCTACTAGGCATGAAGGCATTTCACAAACTCTCAACAAGGACACGAATTTTGATGTGAATGACACGTGAGTTTCCACGAGCCCTTCCTTCCTCGTCGTCACTGACAAGACCTCTAGACTCTTAACGATCAAAGGAGCCCCGGATGTTCTTATCGGTCGCTGCTCTTACTATGTTTCTGAACACAGTGAAACTATGCCGTTGAACGCTGCAATGCGATCTCGACTTGAAGAGCTCAAAGATCTCTACTCCAGTCAGGGAAAGCGATGCTTGTTGCTCGCTCGCAAGGTTATCAAGGCTGGTGGTGTACCCAATGATACCGAGAGTCAAGCTTATGAGAAGGCTATCGCGGACGAGTCCAAGTCTGGTCTTGTTTTGGTAGGATTTGTGGCAATTGTCGATCCATTGAGAGATGACATTCCCCATGTTGTCAGTACATTGCGCGGCGCTGGCATTAGGATTGCTATGGTAAGTGATTTTCAACTCTGTCCCCCATGTTTGATGATGATGATGCTTATCAGTATAGGTTACTGGCGACTTTGCTCTTACTGCTTTGGCCATTGCTCGAGATGCTGGTATTGTTACGGCACGTGTCGTGGACGACAGCAAAGCGCTACGTCGATTTGATTCAACTGAACCTGTCGAAAGCTCTGTCTCAAGCAATGGCAAGGATGATGACAAGATCCACGCTGGTGCAATCGTTCTAAGTGGCCCTGACCTCATGACACTCAACGAGCACCAGTGGGAGAACCTGACACGGTACGAACAAATTGTATTCGCGCGAACAACCCCCGAACAAAAGCTTCGAATCGTGCGAGAGTTCCAGCGTCATAGCATTGTCGCTATGACAGGTGATGGTGTCAATGATGCCCCTTCCCTCAAGGCTGCAGATGTTGGTATCTCCATGGGCAGTGGCTCTGATATTGCAATGGAAGCTGCCGATATGGTTCTCCTAGATACCTTCTCTTCTATCATTGTTGCTGTGCAGTATGGCCGTGTTGTGTTTGACAACCTCAAAAAGGTAAGACCTACCATCAGCGACTGAAAAAATACATGATGCTAATGATATTACAGGTCATCTCTTACCTCTTACCTGCCGGCTCGTTTTCTGAATTTTGGCCTGTCATGGCTTTTGTTGCCTTTGGACTTCCTCAGGCTCTTTCTTCATTCCTTATGATCATCATTTGGTATGTGTTTCCAAGCTGCCAATCGTCCTGTTGGGTCTCAGCTAACCTTTCGTAGTTGCTTCACCGACTGCGCAGCTGCAACAATGCTTTCCTACGAAAAGCCTGAAGCAGACGTGCTCACCCGCCCACCCCGAAATATCAAGAAGGATCGTCTCGTTAACTGGCAGCTGATCGTACAATCGTACGGCATTGTCGGCGTTCTGCAAACTGTCGCTTCGTTCGCCATGTCATTCTGGTACCTTGAACGTCAAGGCATCCCATTCAACCAGCTCTGGTTTTCCTTTGGTAAGATTCCTGATGGAATCGACCCAGACTACTACCTGGCCAAGACCAACGAGGCTTCCTCTATTTACTTTGTCAATTTGGTAGTCATGCAGTGGTTCAATCTCATGGCAACACGAACACGCCGTCTCAGCATTTTCCAACATCCTCCCTTGTTCAACCGAGATACGCAGAATTGGTATCTATTCCCAGCTATTATCTTTTCTCTCGCTATGGCTATATTTTGGCTCTACATTCCTCCTTTGCAGCCTGTACTTGGTACTACAGCTGTGCCTGTTGAGCACTGGTTCTTACCTTTCGCCTTTGGTATGTTCCAGCTCCTCCTTGACGAGGGCCGGAAGTTTGCTGTGAGGAAGTGGCCCAGCAGTGTCTTGGGTAAAATGGCTTGGTAACCAAGATAGGGTTCAAACTTAACGAATGAATCCTACTTGGAAGTAGCTCTAACTTTCATTTTTATTTTGCCATTAATTTACATCATTCATTGTGTTGATTTAACCTGTGAGCGTTGAGAGATGTGACTTTTAAAAACCTTTACTATACCCTTCATCCAAAGATATGTTAGCGGAATATTACCAGTAATTCAATACGACGTGAGGCTTTTCTACGATGTTCCAGGATACTATTGAGGAGGTAGGTGCTGACGTCTATTTCTTTTGATACCTATCTACATGCACATATTGACCGCGATCGAGTAGCGGGATTGAAGATTCCCCAAACATCATAAGGCACAGGAGCTTGATACTAAAGACATAAAGACTGCGAAAAGAAGAAAGATTGTAGGCATCTATAGAGTGAACAGAGGCATTGGGGTTGAGAAAATAGCCAAAGTACTTCAGGCTCATCGCCTCAATCTAGGACTCGGCCTTCTTAGTAGCCTTGGTCCTAAGCTTCATCATCAAAAACACAAGTCCGTAAAACCCAAATGCAAAGATGGCACAAATGCCCGCATTTCTCCATCCGTACCATTCCGCATTGAGATTCATCGTCTTAAGGTAATCTCCCCCCTCGGTATATTGGCACACGCGACATGAGGTGGTGGCATCTGGGTTGAGGAGGTTGATACCGGCACCCATGCCTTTCTGGTAAGCCGAAAGATAGTCGCCACAAGTCTGGTTGGGAGCTGGGTCGAAGATGGTGAGCTCGTCTTCCTGGCAGTGGACAGGCTTGTCCCAGGTGGTGAAGATGAGTAAGGAGCCCATCACATAGTTGAAAGGGTCAAGGTAGTAGATCCTATAGTAATATGTGGTTAGGAACAGCGCCAGGTGGGAGAATGGGTAGACATCACTTACCAGTATCTCCAGAAGGCTGTGATTTGGCCATATGGAACCATGACACCGCAGAAAGAGACCAGCGTCGTTATGACCAACGGGTTCACGAGAGATGCGAACACAGCATTCGGGGCGTATGCCGCGATCATCTGCCCTATACCAGTATAGATAAACTCATACAAGACCTATCAAATGTCAGTTATCCATCCTAACTTGCATGTAAGAGCCACCTACGACAATAAAGAAGACGCTACCGGCTTGGTTAGGACCAGTAGGTAGGCCAGCAGTAAAATACCAACAGACGTAATACAACAAAGCTGCAACAATCAAATATGGAAATTCCGAGACAATCAAGCCAGTAACAAAAGGAGCCCAGTGATACATCTTACTCTTTTTCTCCCTAGCCTCGTAGATATCGCGACGGTCAATAAATAGAGGCTGTAGTTGGGAGATAACGCCGGGTGCAACGAAGATAAAGTTGAAAACAGTAAACAGATTCTGCTGAAGATCGGTAAGACTGTCTCCGATCTTCCAAAAGGTAAAGCCGTTGAGGAAGGCTAGCAAGATGTGCATGGCTAGCTTGTTGTAGATGTACTCAGTGTTGCGGAAGAGAGAGACGTTCATACGATGCGTGACCAACTTGACCTGAGTCCACATAGAGGCTGCAAATTCGTTTCCGTCGTCGTTGGCTCGCGATGGTTTGGACAAAGCATCTTCAACCATATGATCGAGTTCCTTGGTCAAGGCATCATGTTCAGGTGATTCAAGCCAGACCTTGTTCCAGTCCTTGTTGTGACTGGCCTGACCGTTACCCGAAACCACATCGATCATGTGTTCGGCGGGGTTAGCTTCAGGTGGGCATGGGGCACCGTGACGGCCGAAATAAGACTTGATAGTGCTTGCATTGTCGCCGATATCGCCAAAATAGACGGTCTTGCCTCCCTTGGCCAGCAGTAAAAGCGTGTCGAACTCCCTAAATAGCTGCGCTGATGGCTGATGGATTGTAACCAAGATAGCCTGTCCTGCCGCAGAGAGCTTTCGAAGAAAGCGAATCGTGTTGTAAGCGGCCTGTCCATCAAGTCCAGACGTAGGCTCATCAAGGAAAATAAGGATGCTGGGCTTTGCGACTAGCTCTACGCCAATGGTAAGACGCTTGCGTTGTTCGACAGAAAGACCATTTCCTGGCCGACCGACAAGTGTATGCTCAAGGTCGTTCAATTCGAGAAGATCAACAATGGTATCAACATATCGCAGCTTATCTTCCTTGCTTACATCGGAAGGCTGGCGCAAGAGGGCTGAAAATTCGAGAGCTTCTCGGACGGTTGCAAGAGGTTCATGAACATCGAGCTGTTCGACATAGCCTGCTGAACGTTGGAAGGAGACTGAGATAGGCCGTCCGTCAACTAAGACCGATCCATGAATGGTTCCCTCGGTTTTTCGTTGCGCAAGGACATCGAGGAGTGTGGTCTTACCAGCGCCAGAAGCGCCCATCAGAGCACCAAGCATACCG
This sequence comes from Fusarium sp. MBC 181, assembly GCA_030772735.1. Taxonomy (NCBI): domain Eukaryota; kingdom Fungi; phylum Ascomycota; class Sordariomycetes; order Hypocreales; family Nectriaceae; genus Fusarium; species Fusarium sp. MBC 181. The sequence goes on along the minus strand of JAPHDB010000194.1, from coordinate 18,656 downwards.
GGCTTAACATAGCCCTGTACATCATCCAGCAATACGCGATCACCATCAGAAGTTCTGACGGTATATGTCAAATTTCTCCATGTGAAGATGCTCTTGTTGCGAATAAGGTCGTTCTCGATGTTGCTGTTGGTATCAGACGGGGAGTTCGCCGTGGTCTTCTCAGAAGACGATGACTCCTCATCAGCGGTGGGTTGAACCAAATGCTTAGACTTGCGTTGCTGTTCCCGAGGGATCAGTAAGCTGCGGCCACCTTCGCCGACTTGTTTCCAGCCGTTGGTGAAGAGGATCGTGAGGCCAACGAAGAGAACCCACCAAGCACAAATGATGCCAAAGTTACGCCAGATATGACTCTTACCGAAGGACATATGACTGAGATACTGCTCACCTGTGACGCTTGTCTCGCCAGGCAGCGCGCCGCCCACTCCAGCACAAGCTTGACCACCCTGTCCTTCCATATAATCCGGACCATTAGGCACAAGGTAAGGACCGACGCAGGGGATGACCTGACCGTGGAACTCGTTTGAAAGCAATGCATCGAACGCATAAGCCATAGGATTGAGCCAAAAGATCCACCCGAACCACGGGTGCATCTCAGGTTTGACAATCATGTATCCCATATAGACAAACAGGGTAGCAGTGGCAAGACCAGAGACCTTTGTCGCGGCGTCAAAGGTAGGAAAGGCGGCGCCGATGAAGCGGTAGAAGGATGTCATGGACAGGGCTGATACATAGTTGATGATCAGGTAAGTGAAGAATGCACCGGCAGTAGCCTTCAGTCCAACCATGAAGTACAGAACGATGCCGAAATGGGATACTTGGAATAGTAGGAGAGGCAGGTCTGCGACGACTTGGGCAATGACGAAGGCGGCGGGGTGATACAAAGCAAATTGACGTTGCTTGGCCAAGATGGGTCGGCCAGTAAACGAGTCGGTAACTTCAGAGAGGGCGATAAGGCAAGGGTACAAGATAGAGAAAAACAGGGCACCGCCCTTGAGAAATAAACCAGCAGAATTGTCGGGGGCATTGTAAAAAAGGGAACCGCCAATAAGAGCCTGTACGACAGTAGCGCCTTGCTTCACGAACATGGTCTTCTTGTCTCCCCAAAGAATCTGGTACTGCCTAATGGTGGCAGTTTTGACCTGAGTGAGAAAGTCGGCGGTAATAGGTGAATTCTTGGAGACTCCCTTGTACTTCTCCCGAGCGACCATCTCCCTGAAGATAGCTGTGTTGTCGTTGGCTTCTTGGGTCTTCGGGTAGGTACGAGCTTCTAGGAGCATGTCGGTGGAAATGGCCGAGTTGTCGTATGCGCTGCGGACCGCATCAGCTGTCCGAGGGAATGTCGCTTCGTAACCAGGTGCAATGACTCGCTCATGAGGAACCGTCACACCCGTGAGGAAATCGCTTCTGTTGGAGCCACCGTCCCTCATGAAGCCCAGGTCTTCCATGAAAGGAACCGCAGCCTTCTGAGGTCCGTAGAAGATCTGCTTGCCCTCGTCAAGCACAAGCACCTTGTCAAAATGATCGTAGATGCCGTTTCCCGCCTGGTACAGCGTCACGATGGTGGTGAGGCCGAGGATGTCGGTCATGGCTCTGATAGCCTTGATCCACTCTAGAGCAGTGCTTGCATCAAGGCCTCGGGTCGAGTTATCCCAGCAGAATACGGTTGCGCGAGTAGTCATGCATTCGAGGATCGATACGCGTTTCCTCTCGCCTCCAGAAACACCCCTTATGAAAGCGTCGCCGACCTTCGTATTGGCAGTGTGAGAGATACCGACAGATCGCAAGAGAAAGTCCTTGTACAAGTGCGCATACTCCTTGCCTGTCTTGACCCCAGGCGGAAGGTGGAATGGAACTTTCAGGCGTGTAGCAAAGTCGATAGTTGCCTCGACGGTAAGAGTTGGAAAGAAGATTTCCTCCTCAGTGTTCATGATGATTTGCCCACGATATTGCTTCGCTTCGTCGACCGTCATACTGCCGTAATGAACGTCTCCGGTGACGTCTTCGTAGCCACGGCGGTTGTTGGCGAGGATGTTGAGCAATGTTGTACAGCCCGATCCGGGGCGGCCAAGGACCAGCAACATCTCTCCGGGCTTGACACATCCGCTTGAGTTATCGATGATGGTCTTGATCGGCTCGGTTTTGTTGCTTTTGTGGAAGGGATATAGTTGTGATAAGACGTTTTCGTTGAAGCTCGCATCGGCGCCGAGGCCTTTGACTGTCAGGTTGGTCCAGCTCACGCCGAGTTTCTTAGGCTTTTCGCCGCCTTGCTCGTCTCGATCGCGCATCATTTGGACTTCGGGCGCCATAGGCCATGATAATCTGTCGCGGTATGCCATATTCTTGTCCATTGCGTCTTCGTCCGCCGGGATAGACACTTGGTCCACAGTTGAGGAGCTTGCACTCATGGTTGATCAAAGAGCGTGTTACTTGATTAGAGAAATTGATTGATTAGAAAGATGTGAAACAAAGATTGGCCGTTGAATTGAACGATGAGTATACAGTGAATGACAATAGTAATCTAGTAAACCCGCCATGTATAAATAGAGAATAGTTGGCTTGATATTAAGTTACTGAACTGTCGCTTACGTCTTTACAGACGAGCTGAAGATTACAAAGAATTGATTGCGACATTTCGGACATCGCAACACGGAACATTGTAATTGACGAGATAAGAATTGAAGAATTTGGTCGTAAACCCTCCGAGGTGCAAGGTCTATGACAGCTTAATTAATGAATTGTCGAATGCGAATGCGCGTTGCAATCTCGGACAATGACACGCAAGATAAGCGAAATTCCTTTCAAGACGGACTTGATTAATAAACTTTGATCCGGTCTAGCATAGTAACGGCCGAATATGAGTAATCACCTCTGTCATAGACACTAAACCTCCTAGCGCAAAAAGTTTAAACCCTCCTCGGAGGCTTTTATAGACGACCGTCCCCCCGCGACCAACCCTCCGACAGTGGTCCTTTTGCTTCATCTCCAATTCCAAGTGCCACCCTCAACCCCGTTTCCAGATTTGTCTGCTTGGCACCATCTTCTTCAATCAATTCCTATTCCGCAATGCGATTGGCTACTCTCCATGGAAGCCCCAACAGTTCATCCAACGCAGCGGCGTGTCGCTTGTGAATTATGCAGAAAGCACAAAGCAAGGTGTCAACGTTTTCACCAGAGTGATCCTTCATGCGCGAGGTGCACATTATATGGAGTTAGGTGTACCAATGGACGTCAGAAGAAAGTTGGAAGGCCTCGACCGGCGAGGACTTGTCCGAATTCGGCTGTCGGGGAAAGCAACTCGGCCACGTACATCCCGCCAACTCCACCCAGCACATCTCCGGACGAAGATTCCATCCTCGATATAAGCACATACCAGATTGACTGGAAAAACCCCGGACCTTCAGCTTCTACCTCATTGCAATTTATCAGCAAGGCCGTGGAATCCACGTTCGGTGGCTCGGCACCCACATGGTCGCCCTTCGAATTGGGCTCGGTGGATAACAATTCATCATCTTGGAATAATGGCTTCGGGTTTACGGAGTCTGCTTCCCTGTTCGCCTACAACTCGTTCTTCGGCGCCTCACCACCGATTACAGATACGAATACGTCACCATTGTATCTGCTTCAGAGTCCATCAAGCACAGTATCGAGTGATCCACAATCCAGCCCCGACATCCCGAAGAAGTGTCATGCAAGCACGATTGATGACCACACTGCACTTATGGAGCTTTCCAAAATAAACATCGATTTACATGCGCGAGTTTCAGCTGCCAAGGCGAACAATTCTCATCTGACATTCGACGACTTGGTTTATCGACAGGGTCCTTTGTATATTGACAAGTATACTCTAGCTGAATTTGTTCTGGACATTTCTCAAAACTTCCTGCAGATTATTGCCCGAGTCCTCAACACGCGCACAGACCCTAACGTCTTGCCTGATTCGTTGGCAGCAGACGCCCGGATATACGAGCTGCTGTCGTTAAATTACAAATCGAAATTGGACTCAACGAACGAACCCTCTCATTCCCCTCCATCTTATCACGGAGGCCTTCGGGAGCCACTATCCACCCCCCTCGCGCTTATGATCACTAGTATAGTTGTCCAGCTACTGTCTCTATACGAGCTATTACTGGAACACACCACCACTCGTGTCGACAGATTACCCATCGAACCTATGCCTCCCATTCCGATTCTTTCCAACCATACTCTGTCGCTGGAGAGTCTCTGTACACAAGGCGCCTTCTTCCAGCGAGCAATTGTCCATGTGCTTGAAAGGATGCAACACGTTCTGGGTATTGAATCAGGACTTGGTACCAATCAGAAGGGTTTGTTAACGGCCAAACAAACAAAGGCTCTTTGGGTTGAATTGGACAGTGGACAGGCTATAAGTCCAGGGCAGGCTATCATGGGGCCTGCTGTCTTGCAGAGATTATTTGGCAAGATGGAGACAGTGTTGGAGCGCATTGCAGCGGACAGCTCTTCATGTCCGTAGTCACTTTACTTATTTTCAGCTTCTGTGTATACTAAACACAAATGTATTATAGCTATAAGAAACCGACCTAGTATGATATCAAGCATCAAGTCGTCAATTGCGCTTACATAAGTCTAGCAATCCAAAACATAGATTGCTTCAATGCTGGCCAATTCCCTTATGATTGCGAACTCCGCCGCCCCTACTAACTTGGTGGCAAGCATAATCTCAGACCAGCCGCCATAGCCTATGGTGAGTTTGACGTTGAACTTGGTTTTATGACTCTCTATCCTAATGTTAAACTACTTACAATCGGACTTATCAAGTTATGTGAGCCTTTTCTGTGAACAGTCGGTTCTGGATCTGACTGGTGAGAAGTGGCAGTCGATTGCTGGTTTTTGGCAGTTCCCCTCTATCAAAAGTTGCCACCTCCCTTGGTCCTCTGTAGTTCTTGAGTTTCGCACAGCCTAATCTAGGGATGACTGGAGTGGCGCCAGAAACAACGACCTACAAAAATAACCATTCAAGTTGGAACAATGCAGCCGATCCTCTTATCATTCATGCCCAATGCTCCCTGACAACCAACAAATTAATCCTCATGGATCATAATGCAACCTACCATTCTTCTCAGACTACCAACCAAATGTATTCGTGTGCCAGCCATGTAATCATTCAATGAGCATTGACTCCGGTGGCTGGACGTACAGTCCCGGTCTTCAATATTGGCCCAAGCAACAGGGTTGCCGCGGCCGCAGCCGGTCGGACTGGCCTCTTTCAAGCCCCCAACAGGAGGCCTTGGATACGGCTTACTGCATTGATGCCCAACTCTATGTCTGCATAAATTGGCCCAAGGCTCCACGAAAGGCCCTTTCGGCGAATGACTCAATCTTCTGCTCAATCGAGTGCGGGACACGTACCGAGTTGGGTCTTTTGTTCTTCGCTCAATCGCCATACCCCAAAAACTAGTCCTCCCGATCGAACAACATCAGTGTGACCTAGACATTAGTTGAAGGCTTATCGATTTAACAGCTTCCAAACTGGAAAGCTTCCTTAACGCCAAGACGAGTTAAGAAGTTAACCAATATCAAGGCCGGCTTGATAACCATTCAGGTTCTCCTCCAAGAATCGTCCTGAAGGCATTCAAAGTGTTTGTCTTCGTTTTAGGCTCCATCTAAATCAATAAACGTTCACTTCGCGGCCTTAAGAATGGCATCTCACACAGTCCAGTACCATCACTACATCCCTCGCTTCATTCTCAAACAATTTGCACACACAAACATCGAAACGAACAAGTAAGAAATGCCATTGTATTAACTCATTACGACCACTCATAGAAGTTTAAAGGCAAATCGGATGGTCTTCTACATGTATTTGACGCACCTAGTGGACAGTTTCGCCTCGGAGACGTCGGCAAGACTTGTGGCGCCCAGAATCTCTACTATGACACGAACGACAGTAATCCTATGAGAATCGAACAACTCTTCAGTAAGCTAGAGGCCAAAACGAGCTCGATCTTTGCCAAAATCAGAGCTGCTATAAGCCAGGGCCACGACCATATCGACATTCTTGAAAAGGATATCCATATCCTTTTCAAGTTTATATCCCTTTCCGTGAGACGTTCCAAACAGTACAGAGATGAAATCAATAACCCTCACCGCGAGAATGACTTCGTATTTCAACGCCTGTTTCAAACCTCGAGGGACAGTGGCCGATCGGGCGAGCCGGGGCAAGTCTGGCTCGAGCACCTGCTTTACCTTCTGGAGACGGACCATGAGGACCTGCTCGCCAATTCTGCAAATCCCGACATTATTGAGCCTGGGGGTACCTACAGACACTTCGTCGAGAACTACGCTCTTCAGATCTGGAGAGCAGCCGATGGTTACGAGTTCTTTCTCAACGAAAGATTGGTCGACTTCGAAGGTGATACTCAATCCTTCCTAGGAACAGAAGTAAAGGATGCCCGGATGCAACTTATATGGATGACTACGGAGGACATAATTCATCTAATACTTCCAATCAGCCCGGAAGTGGCTGTCGTCTTTTGCGATGAGTCACGATGCTGGGAGTCCTCTTTCGCCGACATGATGCATCAACTCAAGAAACCGTACCCCCAAAATAGCCTGCTAGTAAAGGCACCACACAAGGATATCATCGATGTCTATGTACCAAGCAGGAAGAGAGGCAGGAAGTCTTGGCCTGCAACGGTAGCGTGGCGAGTAAATATCGGCACACTGACTCGACCGCATCATCGAATCATTGCTTCCTACTCTCTTAGTCACGCCAAGTCAGTTATCATTGTCCACAGCAGAGCACGATTCGAGAGAGCAAAAAGAGAAATGCAGATGTTTAGCAAGGAGAGACAGGAGTGGTGGCAGAGCAATGGTTATCGTTCTGGGTATTTCGAAAACTCGCGGCAATGCAGAGAAAGGGACACGCATCCCAGAAGGGACCTAATGGACAGGCTAGTCGATGAGCACACGACTGCGCTGGATGAGGTTTTCAAAATCATCCATACCAACGAAAGCCTACACAGGACGAAGGAAAACGCGCTTAAGTCATGGCTAGCAATCCGCACAATCGAGGCTATCAGGATGTCTTCATCGAGATCGAATGACAAGTCTTCTACCCTCCGCATTATGCACCCGGCTCTCAAAGCAAGGTTTGAAGATGCCTATCCGCCAAAACATCCGGACCATAGGGACCTTGTCACTATCGACTTCGACGACTTCTTCGGTCATGCCATAGGGGATGAGACGTTTGTTAAGCTGTCTGTCGAGATCGAAAACAAGATCAGTGAATTGGTTCACACAGACAACTTCCGTTCTCACTTTGAAGCCTTGAAAGAGTCTTTCCAGCCTTCTCAAGATTCTTTGTTAGAAGGGCGCAATCTCAACGAACAGTCTACTGCTCCGGATGACTTTCTTAAATCTCCATCCTTCCGTTCGGTAGTCAGGGCAGCACAGGGTTTTGACGCCCTGAAATGGATGTTTGAGGAACGACAAGATATCTTAGCAACTTTCATAAAGCAGATTGCGGTGCCTATGGAAACTATGCAACCCCAAGTTGTTCGGATTCGTGCAAGGCGAGAATAGCCTAAAGCAAGCATTTCGGTAACCGTTATTGTAATGGGTCTTAGGCACAGCTAGGTAGATTGAGAAGGTAGGGGTCAATTGGTTGCAAGACTAAGGGTACTTATGCCAGCTTTGCATTGAGTTTTACAGATTTACTTTTTAATGACAAAGCTTAGAATGAAGGCTACCAAGATTGCTAACTCCGAATACAAGCCTGGTAGGTCTCCGGTTATCTTCTTAGTCCTAATAATTTTGCCTTCTTTCTGGTTTTAGTCTCTATATTCCTTTACGTTCTTCACATCTTTTGTTAAGTATTTTCAATCGTATTTATTGGAGGGGTTATGTATGTATCTTTAGGAGATTGTAACTTCGGGCCATTTTGACTCATGATGAACTCCACTCCCGTTCTGCTCCTGCTTCCTTCCCACGACGTTCTTCTTCGGCTCTCTATCAACACCCAGCCATAGAAGATCTGGCCTACTATAGTGACCGACAATGTCAAGGAATCCCCTCGTAGCCACAACTTTGCTAAGATCGAGGTCAGCATAAACAATACCCTCAGTATCAGCCTTGCCATCGCCCAACGCGTCAGTCAAACGTCGACCATCGGGTCCGATCACGCAGCTATGGCCACCTCCAGGCTGTCGACACTGCAAACCATCCTGCGTCTTCATCGCATCAATACCCTTTTGAGTACAAACAGACGTGCAATGAAGAACATAGGCAGTACTCTCGATGGCATACGTCTGAGACAAATTCTGACAGCCCTCTGCAGTCATACTCCAAAGACCAGGGTGGTCGACGCCCGTAGTAGGATCAATTGGGGGCCACATCGAGATGTGGATGACTTCTCCTTGAGAGATACTGTGGTATTTGAGAAGTGGCTGCGTGTGCTCCCAGCAGGCAAGGCATCCGACCTTGATCTTACCATGGTCAGGTCCAAAGTCCACTTCAACGACATTGTTCAGATCAGAGTTTGTTCCATCGCCGAACACGGTACGTTCCATATGAGTTGGCTTGATCTTTCGTCGATGCAGCAGAACCTCTCCTTGTGGTGAGATAATAGCCTGCGAGATGTAAATGCTATGCGAAGCACTTTTTTCAGAGAACCCAAGAACAACAGCAATCGAATTCTCTTTCGCGGCAGCCTTGACCGCCTCTATAGCATCGGACTCAATTGACACAGAGTTGTAAATGTATCGCGTTTGAAGTTCGAAATCGACCGATCGAGCCCTATCAAATTGATTAGTGGAATGACTTTTTTCGAAACCGAACACACTTACCAGATCCATGCTGGGTATCCAGGGATCCAGCACTCTGAAAAAGCAATGAGCTTGGCTCCATTGTTTGCCGCTTCGGCAATAAGAGTGCAAGCTTTCTTAACCGAGGCGTCGAGGTCCAACCAGACTGGTTCTGCTTGCGTAACGGCGACGCGAATGGGGACAGACATGTTTGAAGAGAAGCAATATGACTGGGAAAAGAAAAGGGCAAAAACAATGCACCAGGTGCCCGACCTTGACGCAGATTTATATATCCTACAGAACAGACCATTTTCCCAATAAAGGTACATGTTTCGTTTGTTGGTTCTAGGGTATGCATACATGATGTGTTCACCATCTCGTTTATGCGCCTTATCGATATGGCAGACGGGTAAGAAACGGCCTGATGGGGTATTATTAGTTGAGATGGACTAAGCTTAGTAGAGGACAAGACAATCTCCATAGCGGGGAATCATCCCGAAACAGGCATGTTCTTCAATTTGCATGATGACCCAGACCAAATCGTTTCATGTTGTTGTTGAGGTTACATCGGTCGAAGTGACAAGTCGGATCACCCAGGACAAAGCCGTTAGCTGTCACGGACCATATGAGTACTAGAAACTCATTCTCGATGTTTTTTAATCCTCTTAATATAACCTCACATGGGGATTCCCGTTTAGTGGTCAAATGAGGGCGCCTTTGCTCCCATCTACTTCGGTGCCCATCCTGCCCAAGTCTTGCTCATGTCTTGGCATCCCCACCATCTCGGGAAACAGTACCCGACATTACGAAAAATCAGTTCCTTCCCAAAAAAGCAAGTCCAAAGACCGGTAAGACCTGTCCCGATCGGTAATAGATTAGCCAAGAGTAAGCCTCTGTATCTGCGACACTAAACACCGTTGGAGCTTCCGTACAAACAGGGACTTAATATACGAACATGCACAACATATCCAATGTTTCCTTTCAAATTCTCTTTCTTCCTCTTTCATATCCTCTGCTACTATGGCCACGTTAGCCAAACAGCTTGCGGAGATATGGTTTCTTTACGGTATTGGCATTCTCCTGATTGCCGCGCGGGTGTTTTGTCGAACAGAGTTGGTCGGTTGGAGAGGTTATCAACCAGATGACTACCTTGTTCTCATTGTTGCGGTAAGTCTTTTCCTGCTAAAAATGGCTATTCGCTGACATCGTCAGTTCCTCTGGACTGGCACAGCAATCTCAGGCCACATCTTCATTGATTCCGCCAAGGGCCTACATACCTCCGATCTCAACCACGAACAACGAAAGAATATGCCAGAAGTAGAGTACGGAAGATGGGCTTTCGGGACCCAGATATTCATGCTTAGTCTGGTCCTCTACGTTGTTGTTCTATGGACACTCAAGTTCAACATGCTGTGGCTTTACAAGCGAGTTGTTAGAGGCTTGTGGACAGAGAGGTTTATCAAGCCATTGATGGTGCAGGTGGTTGTCTCGTTGGTTGTCATCATATTGACGCTTGCCTTGACGTGTCGGCCTTTTCATCATCTGTGGCAGGTCTGGCCAGATCCTGGAGGTAAGTTAACGTGGGATATTAAAATTTGAGATTGCACTAACAAGACTGGCAGCACATTGCACTCCGCAGAATCTGACATTTTTCATTCTTATCCTGTCTTTCAATCTAAGCACGGATATTAGTATCATTCTTGTACCGATTCCAGTTGTCATGGGTATCCGAGCAAAACCCTGGAAAAAGTTCGGCCTTTGTATTTTGTTTAGCTTGGGATTCTTTTGCATGACTGCTGCAATTCTACGATTCGTGCTCATTTTCAAGGTTAGTATCATCATTGAATTGATTCACTCATTTAGCCCTAACCATCCTTTAGCTGGACCAGCGAGGTGAATCTGTCCTCTGGTCTCTCCGCGAAGATTGCATCGGCATCGTTGTTGGTCAAGCACCCATGATCACACCCCTCTTCAAACGTCGCTTCTGGGTCACCACAGGATATTTATCACCAAGGACAGAAACAAGGAGGAAGAGTAGACAACCGCAAGACGCGAACAGGCGTGACAGTTATCCGCTTTACTGGTTAACACGACGGCCGAATTACGCGGCACCGGACCCTTATTCTATCACTGCCATTGAGTCGATATCAGAAAGCCAGGAAGATATTGTCATGAGGAACTCAGGTCTCCCGACGAGACCGGAACCACTTTACGATTCATCGAATGGTATTATTGTGGAGAGGAGGGTTGATATCGAGGCTGCTGATGGGACGATCACGGTTGTGACGCAAAGATCTGAGGTGGTCATAGGGCAAAAACAGTTTGTATAAATAAACAGCCGATGAAATCGGTGATAAACATCCGTTCTCCGTCTATCCTATTGCTCTTTGGTGTCCGCCATAGCCCAGTCGGCAGCAGCTATAGCATGGATCCGCGCCGTATCGAAAATCGGTAACTCACTCTGAGTCTCGTCTATCAACAACCCAATCTCAGTACAGCCAAGGATCAAGCATTCAGCTCCAGCAGATTTGAGTCTCCCAATGACCCCTTGGTAAGCTCGCCGAGAATCATCTTTGATGGCACCATTGCAAAGCTCCTTGTAGATAATTTCGTGAACTGTATCTCTATCCTCGTCACTCGGGACAATAACGTCAAGATCGAACTTTTCCGCCAGACGCGATTTGTAAAAGTCCTTCTCCATGGTAAATCGCGTTCCTAGCAACCCGACGGCTTTGTATCCCGCTTTCACGATGGCCTCGGCCGTTGGGTCAACGATGTGAATCAGAGGTAACCCAGCTGCCGACTCGATGCCATGGGATACAGAATGCATGGTATTGGTGCAGAGCACTATTCCGTCTGCACCAGCGAGCGCTAGTCTCCTTGCTGCATCGTCCAGTAGCAGTCCTGCTTCTTCCCATCTGCCGGCGCGTTGTAGGGCCTCAATTTTGGCGAAGTCGAATGAGACAATGACACAATCGGCGGAGTGCAGACCACCAAGGACCTCGCGAACTCGACGGTTTATTTCTTGGTAGTAGGTGGTTGTGGATTCCCAGCTCATGCCACCGATTAAACCCAGTGTCTTCATCTTGAATTTTGCGCGGATATCCTCGGAAGGCACGGGAATTTTGTCCGGAAAGTCGACTGTACCAATCGAATTGTTTTTGGGAAAGTTTTGGTACCCGGGAAATTGGTATGTTGGTTGAAATCAAGATCTGGTAAAGGCGGGAAGGGCAAGGTGAAGACAGATTTGCAGGGGAACTGAGACACGGGAGAAAATATCGCAGATCAATATTGATGAGGCGGAGGAGCCGAAGTCTTACTGGCTTTCTGCTCTACTGCCCCGCTTTAATAATATGCTTGGTTCAGCTGAGGTGAGAAACACCATTCTTCATTGGGTAGAGGCTGAGACAAGTGATGCCACGATTGGCGATGATTTCTGTAGAACCGTCATGATGGGAGCAATGTTGGTAAAATACCGAGATCTACCATGTCCAAGGGATAAGAGTTTGAGACATGGCCAGGGTTCTACATATCTTTTTCCGTCGGTATAAAGGCCATCATTCCGCCATGTCTTTATCGAAATGAGTTTTAACCTTCTACCAACCTGGTGTTTTTCAGCGGTTCTTGTAAAATATTCGGCACTGGGTTTTGGACATTTATTTGCGGATAGCACCGTCCAAGGCCAGAACAATGTCCGAGACATCACCACTGCTTCAGCCAAGCTGCGAGGCCACAGGCTATGGAACACGGTCTCCCGACTCGCCTTCAGCAGCCCAGACAGAGGAGGAGAGGACAATCATCAGCAAAGACCTCTCCTTCGCCCGCCTAGCAGTCATCCTAACAACAGCCTGGTTCGGCGTATTCCTCGGTGCCGCCGACACAACAGTAATCGCAACCCTCTCCGCCCAAATCTCAAGCGAATTCAACTCCCTCAGCCTCCTCTCCTGGCTTGCAACAGCGTACCTAATCGGAAACGCCGCAAGTCAACCTATTTCAGGGCGTCTAACAGATATTTTCGGTCGCGGTCCCGGCTTGGTATTCTGTAACCTCGCTTTTGCAGCAGGCAACCTTCTTTGTGGATTAGCTACCAGTCAACATGCTATGATACTGGGAAGAGTGGTCGCTGGTGTTGGTGGTGGAGGCTTGATGAGCATTTCCATGTTTCTGGGTTCGGATCTTATTCCGTTGAGGAAACGCGCTATTGTGAGTGGTGTTGCGAATCTTTGGTATGGGTGTGGGACTATGGTAGGTGCTGTCTGTGGTGGGATGCTGGGTGATTACAGCGATAACGGCTGGAGAGTTGCATTTCTCGTCCAGGTTGTTCCGTCTTTGGTATCAGCTATCACTGCATATGTCATGATCAAGGTACCACCGAAACAATCCGACAAGTCGTACGTCAAGCGCATCGACTTTGGGGGTGTTTTCTTGGTCACTGCATTTTTGGCAAGCCTTGTTCTTGGTCTCAGCATGGGAGGCAACATTGTACCTTGGTCGCATCCCCTTCCTATCACGGCCATCGCAGTGGCAGTCTTCTTGTTCGCCGCCTTCATATGTTGCGAGGTCAAAGTCTCTCAACCCATCATCCCGGTCAGGCTTTTACTCAACCGCACCGTTCTGGCTACATGCCTGTCCAGTGTATTTTGCGCCGCTATCACCTTGACGAGTATCTTCTACATCCCATTGTACCTACAAGCACGCGGAGACTCATCTACGGATGCCGGACTCAAGATCATGCCTGCGTCTCTCGGATTAATTGGGGCACTGCCGCTTGGGTACTTGATGAAGAAGACAGGGAAATACGTTGGGATCATAGTCAGCAGCATCGTCACGATGATTGTGGGCGCCATCATGTTCACGCTTCAAGATGACATCAGTCCAACTTGGATGACATGTTTGGGATTCTTCATCCTTAGCCTTGGCTACAATGCTGTTTTTAGCATTACGCAGGTTGCTTGCCTTGCGGCGGTGGAGCATTCGCAGCTGGCTATGGTCACATCAACCATCAGTAAGTTTACCATTCGATCGAAGTATTACATATAATGCTAACTACCTCACAGTGCTGTCTCGAAGCCTCGGAAGTACTATCGGAATAACAATCGCTTCGGTGGTTTACCAGCATAGCTTAACAAGCGGGCTTTGGGATCGGTTCAGCGACTATCCTAATGCCGCGGAAGAAATACAGCGCATCCGTGACGACCTTACCGAGCTGAAGCGCCTTCCGGATGGGTGGCATGAAGGCGTCATCAAGTCTTTAATGGTGGCATTTGAGCATGTTTGGATCTTGATACTTATCTGGGCCGTACTGGCTTTGATCAGCATCACGCCTATTAAGCAACACAAGCTTTACTCCACACTAGAACGAAAGTGAGAAAAACGACATAGATTCATTACACAGACTAAACTATACTATATGGGGCTTCTCCTCCTTTTTCTTAGAGTTTACAATAAGTTTATCACCACAAACCTTCCATGCTTGCTTTACCAGCCGCCTCGCCTCGTCCCATTGAAGAGCCGATAGAAGAATAACAACAGCAATCAGGGGCAGTGAGATAGCAAAGTAAACCCAGAATCTATCATTTCCCGGCAAGTAAGCGTCAGACATGCTGAACAGACTTGCAACCCAAGCCAATGGTGCAAAAACTAATGCGATGTATGTTAAGCGTCTGACGTTGACAGCTTCAAGGATGGAGCGCCGTGAATCGAGAAGCTGTAGCATTGTCGTCGCGACAGTAACCATCTGTTCCAGAGACTGCCCGTAATCTTGGAACTGACGTTGTAGATAGTTGATATCCTTCAAAACCATCTTCCATTCCGTTCGACTATTATCATGCTGTTCGACAAAGTCGGCGATAAGAGCGAGTTTGTGTCGACTCTGTTTGAGACGGCGCCTCCATCGCTGCAAATCGACGATGTCTTCACCATGAAGGCGGCTTGTAATGTCTTGAAGAGAGTATTCATAGTGCTTGGAGTACCGACTTATGAGATGCATGTATAGGTTCCATTCAGAGAGGACTATGCGAATTGGATAATAGGCCAGGCTCAAAATATTGATGGACATATAATTGGGATGTTGATACTGAAGGTAATGCGTCAAACTGTCAAGCATCGAATCTCTGTTCCACTTATGTGTGGAACTGGCTGTTGTGTGTGATGTCGCGACATCTTCGAAACCACCATGCAGGTGTTCAGCAGAATAATTCTTCTGGCTTTGTTTTCCGAGTCCTTCAATTGCACATTTTATAGGGCGATCTACTAAGATGAGACCTGGGCATATTAGCCAAGAGACCAAACACGGCAGCGAAATACTTACAAATAGAAGAACTCTCGAATTCTTTGACGAGCAGGGAACAGGTCGCGCGAGCCAGGGCTAACTGTTTGCCCGATAACGGAGCAAGGCGACGGATGTTGCGAGTAACATTGGAGTCCGTTTTAAGAGCGTAAGCAGCATCTTGGAACGTTTCAGATATCCCCAAATTCAGAACCTGCTGATAGTGGAGATGAAGATAGCCGCGTTGTGATAATAGTGACGGCAATATCGCGAGTGAAGGCGGCGGCGGCGCTATCTCGATGTTCTCAAAGCTAGTGTTGACATAGTCGGCGAAGAAGATTGGATCGATATCTAAGGCGTTTCCGACAAGGCTTATAAGTTGAGGACTGATATCCTCGACCATGATCAATCGCGTGGTGGCGACGGGTAAAGTGTCAATCAAGTTGGTTATCTTATCTTCCTCCACTTTGATTGGCTGTGGCTCGGGTTGTTGCTGTTCAGCTGTAGGGTAATCCATGTAGACGGCATTGCTTGGACGAGTTCCTCGTTGTTGCAGATATCGCTCGAGTCCATTGATACACGGGTTAGACTGAGCTCGGAGCTTGACATAGTCCTTGTATGAGACGTGATCTTTGCTTGGATTCATCATGGTGGGTGTAAGACACGAAAACGTCAGGCAGTATTATTCGGGTTCCGTTGGATTAAGAACATGCATCAACCCTCGCACTTTCATCAGAGGGATGCAGCACAGCCACTAGCAATTGTATTTTCAACTCTATGCAGAACAAAGTTCCCAATGAATTGTAAAACAACAATTGCCCGAATAACAAGTCGCTTTCTATTCAGTCTTGTTTGAGAGAGAGATCCTGAAAGGCACGATGTCGTTTTCATTTCTGCCCTGAGGGAGATTATCATATCACCCCACAACCAGGGGGCCACTGACCAGTCAGAAGACGAAGTTAAGCGCTAAATAAAGGTGGAGGCTCTAATCGATAAGCCCCACCTCTGCTTGGGAAAAACAGAGGCGCATTACTTTACCCAGGCGCGTCGACGCGCAGCATTATATTTCACATGCCCCAGTCCCAGAGTTTTGCTGACGCTCGGATCTGCCGACCTTCAGCTGTCGTTTGGATTGCCTCTTATCCCAAAGTGGCTAGATCGGTCGACACTTATCTCACTTCACCGCTTACGGTGCATTATCAGCTATATTCTGTGTTGTTATTATTGGGTTTCGGGGTTTACTGTTATTCTTATCTGACATATTGACCTGGCGAGAATGATGTTTATTCGTTATCATTGGTTAGAAACTCGCTTTTCGTACAGCTGAGGATCTCTCTGCCAGCGACGCTGCCGGTTGGTTACCTCCAGATGTCTCACTCAGCTGCAATATTCAGAACAAGAGGCAGCTCGGGGTCCGATATAAGTAGTAAAAAAAATCAATGACCAACTTTCTTCTTTTTCTTTGGAATGGTTGTATCCTCATCTTTCCCTATCTCATCTCGACTCTTACTGAGTTTATAAGAAACACTCAATATGACTATGAATACGGCTCTTTTATTTGTTTACCTGATTGTGACAATACACGCAATCGTTACTCTCGCGAAATGGCTCCGGAGCTTCCGAACAAAATGGCGCAACTTCTATCCCAAGAAACTGATATGGAGGAACAAATATGTCTCTTTCGAAGAGTTCCACGCCGCTTTCGACCGAGGCGACATCATGTTCGCTGCAACCTCCGTAGCAGCCACTCTTCAACTGTCCCATCCCCAGATTTCCAAGGTCCTTCAAGCACATAGCACCTATAAGTCAGACTATTGGCGAAGGGTTGTCCGGACTGTCGCCTTCATCTACATCATGGTGCGATCAAACAGTTCAGAACGGCAGCAGGTTATCGCCTGGCTTCAGAATCTGCATCGTCCCATTCCTTTATTTAAGTTCGAACATAACCTTATTATTTTCGCGACCTTTGCGTTTGCGCTGGTAAACACACATCGCACATTGAGAGGTGTGACTCGGGATGAGGCAGATGCTATTGTGTGTGGCGTTATGAACTTATCCGACAAACTGGACCCGAATGATGGTGGACGAGAGTACCCAAAGACAATGAGAGAAGTGGAGAGGTTTTTGGAAGAAACACTGTCATTTGATACTGCCCAGCTGTTGACAATTCACTCAGAAGGCTCGGAACTCGGTGGTATTTGGAAGGAGGTAAAGAAACAAGGCGTCCAAAGGTCAATGAGAAATCCCTCAACTTTGATGCGCTGGGCGATCTTCAATCTATTCGTTCGCCGGCTTTCGAAAAGAGTTCTGACTGGGTTGTCTCGAAACTGCAACATCATTGAACGGGGCGTCTGGTGGCTGATCCGAAAGGTCAATATCCTATTCACAACGTTCCATTACAGTCTTTGTCCACGCGTTCTTACATTCGATGGTACCATGGAACTCCTACTTACAGGAAGCCCAAGAATGGAAAACATTCTGGTAGACCTGCACAGTGAGATATTCGGAAGCAAAGATGGTCACCATGCCATCACTCATCAAGGTGGTCACACGGATCTCGAAGCCCATCTACCAAGCATGGACATCGACCAGCGAGTCTTGCCTGAGACGCCCCGGATTCGTGAGGATATTAGAGAGCTCTTTAAGTGTGCTTATTATCGTGGCGAGCTTGCGGAGGCGATTAGCAAACCTCAGCACTTGGGCATCATAATGGACGGCAACCGCCGCTACTCGAGAAGCCATGGCCTCGGAAGTGTGTTACTTGGCCACCAAGCCGGCGCTCATAAGCTTATACAAGTCATGTTATGGGTATTCAGCTCTGGTATCTCAAATCTTACTGTGTGGGCATTGTCAGACGACAACCTGAAGAGAGGCCCTCAAGAGCTGAACCCTTTGTTCAAGATGATGGCAGAGTATATTCATGAGGTGGTCTTGAACGACGCACCCTTCTCGATTCCTGCCGTTCGGTTTCGCGTGGTCGGTGACAGATCAATCCTTCCAGCAGACCTTCAAAGGATAATTGAAGAAGCCGAAGCTGCAACCCGCCATAATAGCAAGTTCAACCTCCAACTTGCATTAGGCTATGGCGGCAGATCTGAGACTATTCTTGCCACTAGATTAGCGGTTGCAGCAAGGGTAGAGAGAACAGGGCTGCCATCATCAGAGGTGCTTGAGGGCGTCACGGAAGCAGAAATCTCTAAGCAGATCTATTCATCACGACTTGGACTGCCAAAGATTGATGCAATCTTAAGAACAAGTGGTGAGAACCGGCTGAGCGGCTTTGCGTTATGGGAGTCACAGCATGCGGAGTTTGCGATTATCAAGGAGAATTGGCCAGCCTTGAGACAATCAATGTTCCTTCGAGCACTATTGGATTTATCTAAACGCAACCGACGCCTGGGTGCTTAAATGACGATGCTGTTAGTTGTTTTATCATCCCGTTCTATAGATAGTGTTTGCGAGTTGTGACCTTAATATATTTCCTATCGTATACATCTTTAACGGTCAAGGGGAGATAACTTAACTTGATAAATAGTAAACATGCAAGTTGAATCTTATAGTTCGCATTTAGCCAGCTATTATATTATCTTATATATAATATCTAAACC
>JAPHDB010000193.1:0-86066 GCA_030772735.1 Fusarium sp. MBC 181 | reverse complement strand
ACTGACTCGATTGAGCACAACTCTCTGCATTAGACTGACACGTATCTCGGTCTATCATTTTGGTGGGTTTAATATTTTTAAGTTTAGGATATAATATTTATAAAATAAGGTAATAGTTAATAGTTATAATACTAATTGCTAGAATAATCCTACTAGGGCCCATTCTGTTATCTGACTGTAAAGACTTAAACCGTTTTCCCCAGTACTAATATTCCTACCAGAAATAAAACACTGCTCAGTATATACAATCATCGATTAATGGCAATCAGTAGTTGGTCACCTAGTAACATACACTCTAGCCTAGATACAGGACTATAAGTAGAGTCAGACTAAGAACCATCGCCTTCACGGGGACTTCAATCTTGGATACAGTGTTGGATCCTCCATCAGTTGAGTCATCGGATGATTCATGCGATCCTTCATCTGATGTAGACTCGTGATCCGATCCCGAGGAGGGTGAAGCAGCTGCAGGCAGCGTGATATCGTACTCACAGTTACACGAAGTCGTGGTTATGCCGTTGCAGTTTGAGAAATCGTACTTCACCATCGCGGCTCGTTCATTAAAACCCATTTCTGTAAAGCGTAAAAACTGTTGAACAGTAACGGCACAACCAGCCCAGTTTTGCGTTACGACAGGCACTTTCACGTTAATGCCATCGTTGACTACTTCAGCGGTGTAGGTGCTACCATTAGTGGAGACCTCCCAAGACCCGTCATCTTCGATAAACTCAATGGTTGGACCGTAGCCAGTATCCAGCGGCAAATGTGGACAGGTGAGCGAGTTCGCTCGGAAGCAATCGCCCGCTTGCATGTTGTACGCTTGGGCGCCTGTATCCAAGTTATAGACTCCAGGCACGATATTCACTGATCGCTTATTGAACTGCAAGGTCCCGGCATGAACGCTTGGCAATGCTCCCAGGAGAACAATTGCCAGTATAGCATAATTGCATTTTGTGGCGCTGATGCTCCATTTACTGGTCAATGGTAGCTCCTTGGTAGATAAAGGCCATTTTGTGTTGATTGAAATTTGTCGAAGCTTGGAATACTTCTCAGTCTGGATGTCTTAAGAACCTACGGCAATAAAAGCCTGTATCAAGGTGCTAGAAGCTACATACCATATTTGCGTATATTGAATTTCCCTTTATGATACTCTGATATATAAAGGGGATGGTAAAGTGGCCGAATTCAAGAACGAATGACCATGCAATGGAGGTACAAAGTGAGGAGCTGTTTTATTTTCTATTTCTGACGACTTGTACTTATAGTGGGAACTAAATCACAACGTTTGGGGAGCGGTTTAACAGTTAAAATAGGGTTATACGAGACTGTATTGTACATTGAGAACGGGTTGACGAGCTGTAATGAACATATGGACTGCAATAAAATGATAGTATATTGACGTCTTTCAATGTCCACGCAGTCTTGGATCGTCATAGGATGACTTTCTAAGCGCGTTCCCACTCTCACCTTTAGCTTCCTTTCAATTACTTATAGTGCTTACCAGAGAATCTGTAGGTGCCAATAACACGTGGGCAGTATGATAGTCCCGAAATTGGACGGAGGCTTCATGCTCAGCTCTCCATGCCACCAGGGCAAGCTAACTCTAGTCAGTATAACCATTATCAGAGAATCAAAACTAACATGCAACAACAAGGGGTTGGGCTGGACTCCATACCGCAAGGTGTTCTGTATGTGTTACTAATGGTGCCTCGACTAGCGGGAAGCCCATCAGATGTCGAGATTGCGTTGGGGAGACTTGTCTAAATCGTTAGGGCGCCATACAGTCAGGACAGACCCAAGCCCCAGCCAATTCAATAGCTGCTTCATAGCTCCCGCCGGGCAACGGAGAAGGTATTCTATTCTACCGCAAAGCTAAGGCATTAACAAGTCAAGACACTAGGCCACCTCACCCCATAGTAACCTTTTCCCCCTCCAGTCCTACTGCAGTGCTACCGTAGCAAAGGCTCAATTGATATGGTAAAGAATCTATCCTATTAGAGTGGCTTCCCATTTACAAGCTAGGAACCTTTGCTCCGACCTGCAATCCTTCTAACAGTTGGGGCACCTTTCGTCTCCACCTTCTCGTGGCGCATATCTGAGGCTTCTTGTACACTAAATGCTATGTAGCGGGGGCTGCCAGGGGTTAAGAATTAAGCTTGGTTCTCTATTACAACACCAAAAAGCTATGGGTGCTTTAGCTTGCTCTAGGCCAGTTGAGGCTGAATTTATTCCTAGAAATGCACTTGACCGTAACTTCTGCGGGCGGTTTTCCGCGGCACTATCATACTATGACTCAAATCACTCCACTTTGTGTTTTGATAACAAGCTTTCCAAATTCTGCATTTTCCCTTGTCCAACTTTCTCATCACCTGCCTTCTGCATAAGACCCTTAGATTGGTGATATGACCCATTGACCACGCTCATCACCCTTCGCAGCTGTCCACTTCTTGTCCTTGATTTCGGATTGCCTCTTGCTGCTTTGTCGCAAATGACCATCAAAAGCTGGGTCTTTTCGTATGTTCGAAACGATGCGGATAAGGTCGCTATCATGGACAAGTGCGGCAGCTGATAAGAGACCTTGGGGCTCCTCAGTCAGAATACTGGGTTGTTTGTGGACATAGAAGAATGCCCAGATGAGAAAGCAGAGAGCGATTAGTAGGAACACAACAATAACATAAGCCACCCACTCGACAACGACCAGACGCGTTGTGGGGACGAAAGCCTTGCCCACGCTTGTGGCAGGTTCTGACATTGAAGTAAAGCCGTGAAATGCGACGCTGTTTAGGTAGATCCCGGTGAAGATGGTTGATATCGCTTTGATCAGCACCTCCGAAGTCAATTCGGTTCCAGATTGCAATCTTTGAGCATATGATAAAATCAAACTGCCCATTTCTGATGTGGAAGATGTATCTTTTGGGTTGAGGGTGGCGGGGTCAACAATTGCATTCTCAAACACCCTCCAGTTAGGTGGTCGGTCAACGTCTGGATAGCCTGTCTCTTCGAATAATTGGACGATTGGGGAGTTGTTAAGTGAGGAAACCTTCAGAGTGCCATCGACCTGACGATATCCTGTTGCACAAGAGATGACGCTCACATCGTCGAGGAAGTTGGAGGCTAACGAGGAATACTTCCCAAAAGTGAACACTAGACGACTGTAAGAGGCTTCGGCGGAGCAGTCAATGACTGATGTGGTCTTGAGATATGTTTTTCGCGTGCTAGCGACTCCGAGTTTTTGAGTGAATTCGCACCCTCTGTCCTTTCCGGATACTTGAACAACCGCCTCGCCCGAGCCAGAGTCTTTGTCTGATTCTATGGCATAATCTTTAACCACTTTGCAATCAACATGGGAGGTAAAAGCGGTAGAGGTCGCCTCGATTATTGCTGATGCTGATAGGGTTGAACGATTGGAGAAAGGGCGGAACGCATATTGGTCGTTTGTCCAAGGGATGCTTCTACCTTGGTACAACAAGGTAGCTGAGACAGTATTCAGGATTGGTCGCCAGTCGATACTCGCATCCATGTTTCTCCCACTAAACTCCTTGTCATACGTGATTGGAAATGTTGAAGGTACCAAAACAACCTGAGTCGCGAATAGCCGCGCCGCGAGGGGCGCTGTAACGTATGTCAACAGCACAGACAGCAGTGTCATCGACCCAATCGACTTATGAGATTTCCGAAATGCCGTCCACCAACGAAACACTACGGGGTTGACGCGATAATCAAGCATAATGGACTTCTTTGCTGCCGCACCTCCATCTTTGCGCAATTCAACGTACGGTTGACGTTCCGCAATAGCACAGGCTATCCAGGCCCAGTGAGCGGCGAAGAGAGCAAAAGCCAAATTGGGAAGTGTGGTCCAAAGAATTCCAATATCCAAGCGGAAAGTACCTGTCTGTTCTGGGCTGGTTTTGGGCGACGGAATTGTAACGAATCCGTGCTCGGTGGTTGATTTGGCAGTCAAGATGATAATTGTGGTAGTGAGAGCAATGTCAATCACGCCGAATATAATAAGAGAAGGCCATTTTAAAGCGTCGGAAAGCCATCCGAAAGATTCTTGAACCATAATTAAGGGTGTAAAATGGAGTAAGCACAGGGCATGTAGTGTAGTGGACTACCAGAATACCGCACGTCAGACAGAGCCTGTAGAATTTATAACTTTCATTTTCTGGATTGTACAACGATACATACGAGGCAGAAACTAGTAGTCTAGAACGTTCCTAAACGTTACCTCCTTAAAGTTACGGAACTTGCCGGTTGGGCTGACATGCCTTTTCAGCCCCAAGGACTAGTCTTGAGCCTCGACGGTCTAGACACATCCACGGTCATGTGAGCAAACAATGGCTTTGACTGAGGACTTCCATTGGAGCCAGCCAGGGGACCACCCCATTTGTACGTCTCCATTCCGTCTTTTGACGGACTTGAATATAGTGCGCGACTCGTAACACAATCTCATTTCACGTGCGAGGCCGACGCAGCGCAATTAATATAAGGCAGTCCCCGAGACAGTGTTCAGGTGAGATATTTTTAACGCCATTCGATTGATACCGGAAATGTATTTTCATGTTCGATATTGTGCTAGTATTGCTGCTCTGCTAGGCACAATCACTACAACCTCGGCAGTCTTACTACAGCCAAGCGACTGCATAGGAAAAGTAACCAAATTCCCTAACTGTGACAACATCGATCGCATTCTTAAAAAGTGCAATCTTATTACCGGAAAGCAGGAATCAATCGACTGCTTCTGTACGCAAGAAGTGCTTGACTCTTATGTCGGGTAAGACCATATTTGTCGCTGTTTCTTGTATTGGTTACTAACCACCGTAATATAGGTGCAAAGGTGAAGCCAGACAGTGCGTGTTGTCCAACGACTTTGACAACAGTTTGGACAAGGAAATTGCAAATTGGCAGGATGCGTGCGGTCCTTACCTCTCAGACGATATCACCACGCGATCCATCGCGCAGCCAACAAGGACGTTCGATAAAGACCTTTGTCAAACGGTTGCCCAGAACTGCTATCGGCTAAACGAGGCCACAGAAGCTTGTTCATCTTCTTACACCAAGGGTGCGGACTTTACGAGCTGTCGATGTGAGAGTTCCATGATCTCTTTGGCTTCCGTGTGCGAAATTGATGGCAGCATGTCGTGCTTTGGAGAAACGCCGATAACATCGAATATCTGGGAATTTCAGAATTGCGCAGCCACAGCCGCACCCACCTTTACAGATCCTTCAGAGGTAAGTCGAAGATCAGTTTGTTGTATCAATTTACTAATAATGATTTTGTAGAGCGCTGATCAATTAACGACCACATCAAAGAGCACAAAGTCAACAGACGGCTCTTCTTATGTCTTCGACTTTGAACCATCTTCAACTGCCACTACAACTTCTTCTAATAATGCAGCATTAAAACATCATGTTGCAAGGCCGATTTGGACGTGGATAGCTTTTGTTCTGGGTTTAGTAATTGGCTAGTTCTAATAGCCGTGATAATACATGTCATTTAATAATACAATCAACTATCAGGGCAGTACACGAGTAGTTCTGACGGAGGCAGAGCGAGGTCTTGGCCACGAACCGATGCCTCTGACATAGAGTTATCAGACAGTTTAGTAAGAGGGTTTAATCGATAATGGTCAGTTATGCTGGCGAACTATTTTGCTGTTGTTGCTGTGCTTCGTCACGTGTATAACCAATTCAACCTCAGTATTTTAAGGAGGAGACAGTAGAAGCATATCGTGCGGCCCGCTACTTCATTTTGATACCTCATTGGACAGTCGTCTCAGTAAACTTTCGCTAAATGTAACACGATCGGAATAATGGCACTTAGGGTTTATCTTTCTAGAAAATATAAGAACACTACTTGCTTTATCAGTTTAAAGTGCTAATATGGGGCAGCGGAATATCTTGTGAGATGGTAAACAGGGTGCTTCTCTCTATTGTGTAGTCTTCCTTTCATTGAGGGATGTCAGGAATGAACGGTTTGCTTATCCTTGATCTCCCAAATTGGTAATATTGTGAGGCAATATTTCAAGTCTTGCTATATCTATAGATGAAAAGATCTAACAATGACAGTTCCCCTCACAGCATGGGTCACTAACATAGTTGACTGTTAGCTGTCCATCGTCCACATTGTTTCCTTCCTGTGTCGGAACGCTGCCGCAAAGTGAACACCCATGGTCGATGATTTTCTGGATGTGACCAAACGCGTCTCTCGCTGACCCGGATGCACCACTCTGGTAGAAAGCACAGATACTACCCGAGTTGCCTTGGGTACAAGCAATCTGAGCTAGATAATTAAGTATTAGTACCATCGCATGAATAATGCGGTAAGGAAAGTCTTACCTCCGGTGGCAAAGTGTCTGTCACCTTGGCCATCGGCAACAAGGATGCCAATTTGGTCCTGGATATCCTTGATGCTAGAGCCGAAGGTGAGGTCGCAGAAGCCGCTGCCGCGACAATTGATGCCCAAACCTGCAACGGTAGAGGTAAAGAGGAGGATTGATGTTGAGCAATGCATATTGAGGTTTGATTGAATTGATGAATCTGTTCAATAGAAAGGTAAAGTGTATTGGGATGGAGGACAGACACGCATTCTATCGCGGCAACTGGCAAATACTTATACCTATCTGCCGATGAGTTGGCTGCTTACATTTAGGACTTCAACCACAGTACATTATACAAGGAGATACTCAATCGATTGCCAACTGTTTCTAGATACCGACAGAATTGTCATGAGAATATGACGATCTTGAAACGAGTCAGCCTTATTGTGAACTACTTGGCGCCGTAAAGGGCAGGTGATACAGCGTTATCAGGTATGACTGGAGCCTTGCCGCTGATCATCACACCGAATGGCAGTGCCAAGCGTGACTCTGTGAAAAGTTTTCTATTCACCGATCCTTCCTTGGAAAAGACCTCATCAAAGTCCTTTTCGTATATGCCGGCTATGATTTGGGATACGAAATGCCCCTTTCGGGGACCTCAGCTGAGTACAATATGCGTCCTGGCTCGGCATGACGTCAAATCAGGGCCAGGCTGCCATGATCGACAATGACCATGCGAGGAGCTGAAGTTTTCAATATTCTTGGCGTAAGATGAAGTTATTGAGATGCCGAAGTTGCTGTATGTTAAAGGGACAACCTGGTTGGATGACGACATTTGTTTCAAGCGCTGTCTCCACATGTAAGCGGCGTACGGGTCTGGGGCAAGGGACGGCCGCCTCCAATTCTCCACCTGATTGGTTCCTTTAGAACGTCCTGGTATGCCTTCCTAGCATAGCTAGATACTACCATTGAATCTTAATGCCTATTCGGGTATGCCTCTTTGAGATCCACTCATCTAGTAAAATGAGATTTTCCACTTAGGTCTCAAAGCCATTGATCTTCGAAGTGGAATTGGTAATTGACAGCACAACCTTGAGGTGTATGGGTGGGCTAGCTCTCGGCTCCTGTGCCGCGTAGGGCTCCCGATCCACCTACACCTTGATAAACAAAATACAATCCGATTGGACACATAAGGTACCTCGAATGTGCGATGGATTGAAAGACATTTGTTATCAAGTCACAAATGGGGACATAGACTACAAATGTATGGGACTAAAAATAACTTATAGTAAAAGAGTGTTTGTTCATCCTAGCCTTACATGGTTTATCATACAGTGCCAACTTTGTCCAAATATCCCGCCGTCACACCTTCCCCACCATGTCTTTGCTGTTAAGTTACATCGATTCCATTCCATCATAAACCAAGGCAAAAACTTAACAAGCACCCTGGCAACTAGGGTCACTGACAAAGTTCACCGTCAACTGTCCATCATCGACGTTGTTGCCATCCTGCATGGGAATAGAGCCACACTTCTTGCAGCCGTGGTCAAGAAGAGCCTGTAGAGCCCAAGACACATCATCAGCGGTACCGCTTGCACCACTCTGGAAGAAAGCACAGGTGTCGCCAGTACAAGCGACCTGTTGGCCTGTCTCATAGTGGCGGTCTCGTGGTTGAATGTTGTCGACAATTGCTTTCAGATTGATGAGGTTGCCGGCGCCACCAGGACAAAAGCCTGAGCCGCGACAGTTGATTCCGAGAGCGGATGTCATGGTGGCAAGAGCGGAAAGGGTAGTGAGAATGGTGTAATGCATCTTGAGATATGTAAAGAGGATAGAAGCGCGAACTTGTTGCTGAAAGGTGGTGGTAGAGATAGGGTAAGAGTGAAAGATTTGCAAGTGTTTGTTGACTGAGGTAAAGATTTAGGTATTTGATGATTTATAAGACCGGGAGTCACAGTAGTACAACCGACTATGATGGAGATTTAATTCGAGTCTTTCTACCTAGGGACGGTATACAGCCACTCTCTTGGCAGCTGATCTTGGCATACCTGTTTACCCACACTGCAGATCAAGACAACTCCACTTTGTGAGCCTTGGTATATGGCCGATTGAGAGACATGCTGGTAATAGACCTATGAACGATACCAGATCGACATTGCAGGAGGAGCAATCCTTGATTTGGACACAACGTCAACTTACGAGTTCCTCTTCTTGGCAGGTCCCCGAGGCCTTGATACATGGAAAAGGATCGTCATGGTATTTGTGCAGTATCTCATCATTGCCAATTCCAGAAAGGAACTTTGGTTCAGGTCGGCCGACGGAACGAGTAGTTGTCTCTGGGGTCACAAAGACGTCAACATCTGGGATGGAACTGTCCTCCTATTGTTCACCCCAACCTTGTAGACAACAAGGGCCAAAATGGGCACTTATCTTGACTGAAAGCTTGCTCTACAGGTCCGTGAATTACTTAAGAAGCAGCTTGTCCCTCTTTTCGCATGATTACCAGATCCGTTCATCGTCCTACACAAACACTTCCTTACACAATTTGATCACTACCTCTCTATACCTCTTCCAAACACCCAACAATACATAAAAATGTATAAATTCCTCACTCTCGCCACCCTTCTCTCTGCCGCCTCAGCACTCGGCATCAATTGCCGAGGATCAGGCTGGTGCAACATCAATAGCGCGAGCTTGAACAATGTCCTCACCAAAGCCAAACAACTACAAGCCCGCGGACAAGGAGATCACCATTGGGCAGAGGGCGGTACGTACCATGTCAAGTAATCTGAAGATAACATGACTAACAAGACACAGTTCAAATTGCCTGCTCTGGGGGGCAATGGGGATCTATCTGCGCCTTCTTCCAAAGTGGCGCTAGTGGCAACACGGATCGGGCCGTCGAATTGATTCAGGGTATTCTCGACCATGGTTGCACTCAGTGTGGTAGTATTCCAACTGAAGAAGGCAACAACGTTGATAACGGACAGCTTACAGTTAACTATGTTGAGAACCCTTGCTGCGATGGCGACTGTTACTGTCCCATCTAGAATTACTAGGTAGTGTGAGAAGAAGCCTTTCGCTTCGTCCTAATAGGATAGTACAGTTCTTTGAGTCCAATGCGGTATCCAACAGTGTGAAAGGTTAGATTGAACATGATGGACTATGGGCTAGAATGAAATGTCTAGTAAAGTACAACTAGACGAGATGGAATACCCGACCGGCTCCTATATTATAGTTTCGCAGATACTGGTTGATGGTGAGGTTATCTAGAACCGCAGCATCCACTACACAATGCACTCCAGGGCTCTGTTCTTCAGTTGATAAGAGTATCAACCCACTAGTAAACCTCCCATTTCGCCAGTCATCCGGTGCTAGTAAAATGTAGTTCCTAGCCCTCTTCAAGGTACGAGTTAACATAGCATTTATGTCCAATTCCATCAACCTCTCTCCAAGGTTTACGTTAGGCAGGCGCAAGTGTACCATGTCTATCTGGGCACCCGCAGCAAAGTGATCGCGACCGTCATTCTCGTTTCTCATGTCGACGGGGTATCCCTCAACAATCATTGTATCATGTGAGATACTGGGCTGCACCGCGCTGATTTCCGCACCCATCAGTGAATGCTCCCGCTGCATGCATCTGCGAGGCATCCAACTACTCTTAGTGGCACTGGTAACAGAGCCTCGCTCGGTGCTTGTCAAGAGGATATTCGCCCCTAAAGCGCCACAATTCACCATCCTTTCTAGAAGTGTGGAGATATCGATTTTATAATCCACCGCAGGAAGTTTGTCTGAAGCCATAGAGAAAATACCGTAGTACTCATCCAGCTCCAGTGTAGCCTCTCGACCACGTAGCTTGTCCAGAAGGGCTGCCATAGGGCGCATGCAGGCGTTCGCTTCAAGCATAGTTCCGTGACTGGCGCATCTGACAATGGATCGTTGGTAGATCGATTCGGTTGTTGAGTCGGAAATTGATAATGACCTACCGACCAACGATGCCTTAGGTATAGACCCAAAATCGAACGCTGAGTAGGGTAAAGCGTTTATGTACTGGTCGCCGACTGGTGAACTGTATAGTATACCGATGAGCTGCGAGCAATCAATGAAGGGGGCCTCGTCATGGCCACTCCAGAAGATGCACTGTTTGCTCATTACGGTTTCCTGTAATGTCCAACAGCGCTGCTTCCATTGGCACTTCTCCCAGATCTGCTTCACTTTCTGGGTCAAATCTGCATCGTATAGTTGGACCTTGGCGCCCGCAGTCTTTGATTGGGCGAGTTCGATAGGGAATGCCAGCCCAGGAAGAACCAATGTGCACTCAGCGTTTGAGTAGTAGTCCTTCATCTTGGGCACCTCTATTTCCTTATCCTCATAGCTCTCTTGGTCTATACACCACCGATCGACCCAAAAGTAGCGGTGCTTCAGCACTCTGTGTGCTGTTGCGATGATCCTTTCCAAGTCGTCAGACCCGTATTGGCTCCAAGGGTACGAAAGTGCTACATAACTGTCGGGAGACATAGCCACGATCTTGTCTTTCAGATCTATTTCATTCCTCCGATGGGCGTCATAGAATCGTGGAGGAATTATCTTGGCTTCTGACACTTCCGCCCCTTCGCTTGTTGCAGCCCGACCACCAGGAAACAAGCAACCACACGAGCCTCGATGGAACTGGTCCCTTGGAGCTACGGCATAGTACGGCGTGGCTCGGGAAACTAAACGCTGCAACTGCTCTAGAGTGAGGCTCTGACCATCTCCACACAACTGATCGAGCGGTAGGAATGGTAGCACTGGCGCCGCGATCTTCAATTCGGTGTCGTTGGTCATGGCCGCCACACTCCGCAAGAGCTCGTTCTGAATCGTCGAATTGGCTTGTTCAAGTACTTGTTCCATCTCTTCGTGGACGGCGAGGAAGTCAATACGTTCCAGCGCTATAGCAATGTGACAGAATGCCTTGGCAAGCGTAATAAAATTGTCGTGACGCCATGCTGGGGGCATCCGCACACGGGTCCTCTTTGTGTTTTCTTCCACCATCACTTGAACCACGCGACCATCGGGAAGCGTCTTGATCAGCAGCCCCAAGCTTAGCAAATATGATGTGCCAACTCCATTGTCATCCAGACACACGTATGGGTCAACCGACGTTAGATCCGCCCTCTTCCTGATTTTGCCATCGATATTCCGGTTCTCCCAGGTCACCCAATCATCCTCATCTGCGCCCTCATCCTCATCATCATCATCGCCATCACCATCATCGGCAGTTTCTTGTTCAACCAAGCCAATGCGCAGTCGGCAACCACGTGGTTTGGACTGCCACGACGGATCCTCACGCATCGTTTGAATAATCTCATAGTTCCTCATCACACCACATAACCAAGGACCTGACATCATCCCTCTGTAGTCGATATGTGGACCGATCGACTGCGGACCAACCGTCGGTGGCCCAACGTAGGGGGCAATTCGATTGCAGTTACGTCGGTTTTCGTCATACCGCGCCACACAGGCTCTCATGTTGCGTTCGAATGGCCCCTTATCGAACGACATACTGAGTGATCAGCTGTTATCACTTGGTAACAACTTTGAAAATGCGACTGAATGCGAAGTATGATAGACTCCAGAACATTAAGAGCAGCGGTGTAAAGCACTTATGTATACTTGCAGTAGCATTTTGAGGCATTATTGGGATTCTTGGCGTTTCAGTATCCATGTTCTCTACGTGAAGTTCAAATGGCCAATCTCCTGGTCGCTGTAGATAAGTGCTTACTCCCCCCGTATTTTTTAGACCCGCCTTGCCAAGGATGATCCAGACTTGTGCACCTTTGTGATACAATGAATTCCCTTGTCAATTAAATCCGAGATACTTTCAGTGCTAATACAGAGAAATATTGTATTTTCGCTAAGATATCTATTGATAGTGCCTCGTAGTACCTTCGCACGATGTAAGATCACTTGGCTTCCTCGCCTTGCCTTTGTTGAAGACACTTCCTGCGTTTATCTGACCAACTCAGGATAAAAGAACCTCATTAAGTATTCAGATTCCAAGCTTTGAAAAGCCATCAAGCCACTCTGTCATAATTAACGAGAGCCTGAGACGAACTTCTCTGTTTCCTTATTACACCATTCCCAAAAAGCAGGTGCAATACCGGTTCCACCATCCTCCTTGGTCTTCAAACTGTCCAAAAGATCCTTTCTGGGACTCGGATGCCATTTCCCCCACGGTACACCATACCGACCACCGTCATCGAGCTTGATCTCTGTGCTAAGTCCTGCCCAAAGCTCCGCATAGGCACCATATTTAGGTGGATGCAGCAGGATCCTAACAGGTGCCTTAATCAGCCATGGAACAAGGTCCCAGATGTTGGTCATGAGATTCCCGGGATTCTGAGCGACGAACACGATTCCGTCTGTTCGCATACGACGATCAAACTCAGATGCCAAGAACCAATTCCCAGTTTTAGAAATAGTGTAGGTCCGTGAGAGATCTTTGGATTGATTGCCAGGACGAAGCTCGTCTAGCGGTATGCCTCCCGGTGGTGCTGATATGTCCACCATTCCTGAAGCTATAAAGACAACTCGCGTCAAGGGCTCAGACGAGATACTGGCCGTGTGCTTCAAGACAGGGAGTAACAGCTTGGTAAGAAGGAAGGGTGCCAGACAATTGACTCCCATTTGGGGCTCATACCCTTGGACGGTGAGTTGGTCATGGGGAACGTAGCTTATACCCGCATTGTTCCACAGGACGTCCAGACGAGTCTCCTGTGCCAGGAAAGCAGAGGCACAAGCTGCCACCGATTCAAGGTCATTGAGGTCCAGAGGCAGAGTCTTTAGACGGCCCGTACTTCCAGGATGAGAAGCTTGAATGTCCTTAATTGTCTGTGCTGCTTTGGTTGCGGAGCGGCATGGGAGATAGACTGTGCCGCCCTTGGAATAGAGTATCTTGACTAGCTCGAGACCAACTCCATTGGTTCCGCCGGTGACTAGGAAGACTTTGCCATCCAAAGACGGTATGTGGTCTTCGGTGTAGGTAGGTCTTCCTGGGAATAGTTGGGTGAGATTAGCGCCCATGGCTGTGTCGTCTGAGTTGTAGGTGGGAATCTGGTGGGTTGTAAGTCGGAAGAGAATGGTGCTTGAGTTAGGCTATTTGAGGATCTTCTTTCAATTGAAGAGGACGATGGTGGTACTTATATGCAAATATGTTTTGGTCTGTGGTGAGTTACATAGGAATGTATGCAAGCAATCTGACCTTTGGGTTGTGTGATTGTCAGAAATAAAGTGGCGCGTCAGAATGCAGTATAGGCACGTCCCCATGTCATGGATCTCCAAAGAAATGAGAAAGAAGAATTAATTATAACACCTAGTTACACTCCGTAATTAAAGCTAACGGCGTCTCTCCTCTCTGTGCCCTCCAAAAGTTACTTGTCCTTACAATCCCCCCATCTATCAAAAACCACCAGCGTCTCGCAAACTCCTCACTGACTTCCCATCCCATCGGATCCCACGGCACATTACCCCAAACCCTTAAGCTTCCACTGCGCATATCAGCCATAAACTCCTCTTCATTGATAACCGACAAAGACTTGAGAAGTTTATCCCGTAACGAAGCCCACGGCAACATGTCCAGGTAAGATTTGTGCGGGACAATGGTTTGTAGCTGGGTTGGCGCTATAGCCGAGGGGAGATTTGTAACTAAGGCTTTTATATGAAAGCCTGGTCTTGATTGGCAGTCAAGGTCAAGACATTGGGCGATGACAGCGAGAGCGGTGCATGCGGTCATGTCTGTAAGAATGATGAAGTGACTATCTGCCAATGGGCTGTGTGGGAGTTGTGCATCAAATAGTTCTGGGTGGAATGTTTCCACTACAGCCGTGCTTGAGTCATCAGGTGATGTTTGCAATTGACTGGGATCACCGGTATCTTCTGTAGAATAGCCAGCCATGTCTATCGTTTCACTGGCGCATCGCGTTATCGCTTTCTTTTCTCTCATGCCTTGGTTCATCATTAGCTTGACTCCTCCAATTAGCCTGCAATGATGTACGTACGTCTCGCCCGTTGAGATAGCCTGTTCTGAATCCGCTTTCGTTGAATAGGGTCAGGTATCTTGCTCCAATCATCCTCTGTAGACTTCATGAAGGGCTTCCAGTTTTTATCCATCTTGAGCGAATGGGCGATGGGGATGACTTGGCAGTGTGGAAGGAAGTTGACATTCTAATTTAGCAGAAGAGGAGAAATGACTGGGCTGTCAGCAGGTCCCTGTCCATTTCTGACATCTAATAATAGAGCTTGTCAGACTGCATAACCGAGATGAATTGTCGAATCAGAATCATTGTCTAGTCCACATACAGACTAGTTGCTTACAATAAAAATGTCAGAACACCAATCTGAGGGATTTGTCACCAATGGTGGAGTTTAGCATACCCTAGAGTATAATATAAACCAGTTGAAACAAACTTCTCTGTAAGCAGATGAGTCATAATGCCTTAAGAAAAGTAGAAAGCTTTAAGAAAAGCTTATCCTGGCCCCGGCGCCTTTTCTGTATACTTTTGCCGATTGGACAAACTATGGATTGATTTGACTGGTGTATCGACTGTTCGTACGAAGCACTTTGCAGCTTCGCGTGTCATGACGTAAGCACAGGTCACTCAGAAGAGGGAAAACTGTAGTAAGGTCGCGACATCCACAAACCCTTTTTCTTGACTGATAGTGCTTGGGGAAAGAGTAGTTTGGGCTTAGTAGGATAAGATAAATGTTTCAATTATTCTAACTGTATGTCTCTTCAAACATGGACAGTTCCCTCTGACGGCCCAGTGAATCGTTTGGAAAGACTGAACAGCCAAGATGCGATGATGAAGGTCAGACTGAGTGCGAAAATGACAACAAGATAGTTCATGGAACTTCCAGTAACAGGCCGAGCAACAGGAAATGCAAATACTACACTAAAGAAAAGCATGAAGACGGTTGCCAGTGCATTGACAAGATATCCATATCTGCCTAGCGAGAAAGCTCGCTTTGGTAGCGAATCGCGGCCAGTGAACAACAAGACAGATTGTGGTAGTACAACAGTGATGTTAAGTGCGAATAGAGTCAGATTGATGAAGCTGCTGTAGGCTGTTTTCGAAGCGATATATAGGATACCGATGACGATCTGGAGGAAGAGCATAATACCCGTTGCGCGGACTGGGTTGGACCATTTGAGGCGAGAGACATATGAGGAATACGGAACACCGCCGTCTCGTGCGAATGACCACAGAATCCGAGATGAGAAGACAAAAAGATTGAGAATGATGTGATAGAAGACAAGGATATAGTAGACTGCCCAGATCGTTGTTGCAGTCTTCGAGCCCAGAGCCTGATTATAGACTTCCATGATAGGCGCACCTGAAGCGATGAGTCCCTGAACGTC
The DNA here is from genome assembly GCA_030772735.1 of Fusarium sp. MBC 181. Classification (NCBI taxonomy): domain Eukaryota; kingdom Fungi; phylum Ascomycota; class Sordariomycetes; order Hypocreales; family Nectriaceae; genus Fusarium; species Fusarium sp. MBC 181. The sequence goes on along the minus strand of JAPHDB010000193.1, from coordinate 70,349 downwards.
TTTGATGACATACATCAACCCAATGTTCCAAGTAATCACAGTGATGATCCCAAGTATGATAGTTGTGAGGATGGCGATGGGGATATTTCGGCCTGGGTTGTCAACCTCTTCCGAGAGATGACTCGGAGCATCAATGCCGCAATAAGCCCAGAGACAGCTTGCGAGACCGATCATAGCGGCCCAGCCATCGGTCCAGCCAGAAACGTTTGTAAATTCTGTAAAGACGAATTTACTGGGCTGCTTAACTTCTTGAACAGCCAGTAGTGTTGCGAGCGATGCGATGAAGCCAATGATCGATAGCCAGAGCACTGAAACACCAATACTTCCAATGGCAGCTGGGAATCGTGATGCAATTAAGAAAGCAATAGTACATAGGCAGATATGGACAAGATATACATGCCAGCTCTGAGCGACATACGTCTCATTCCACAATGTAACCAGGTTCAATATCGACTGTGCGATAAAGAAGCTGCAAGACGCTGTAGCGCCAATAGTGTACAGAATTGACATCCATCCCGTAAAGAATGCAGCGAAGCGACGAGTTGAAGCTGGGAACGTCATGTACACTATATGGTACTGGCCACCTGCAGATGGAAAGGCAGACGCAAGCTCTGCATACCCTGCTGCGAGGATGGTCATGATAATGCCGCCGACGAGGAGGCCGTAGATTAGAGTTGGTCCCGCGCCACATGAGAGAGGGACGGCGAGACCGGAAGCAAAGGCGACCCAAGAGTTCATAGTTGTGAAGCCGAATGCTGTTGTGGATAGAAGTGTGAAGCGCTTTCTTAGGTGGGTTTGTTGATAGTCTGCTTGTTCATTCTGAGGCTTATAGTCTGGTGAAGGCTCGCACGAGACGACGGAGCCGATGCCCGACGGAGCCATTGTGTCGTGAGAGTCGCCTTTCATGGCTGACAAGGTGATTTCCAGTTGCAAAGGAAATTAAGCAAACGATGAAGGAGCAGCGAGGGATACTAAGGATCTGTCTGCTGACGTGACGGGGCTCAATGCAGGGGGTTCATGGCATAGTATTGAGAGGATAATGTGGAATGAGCAACATATATATGCATCTTTCGAACCGCTGACATATTGAATCTATGCAATTGCTGAACTGAGGGTTGTGATAACAATGATGCTTCGCTGGACGTTGTTGCCTTGCTAGCTCTAGATAAGGTCACGCCGGGATTATAAGCTTCGGCGTCAAGGGCGTCAAGAGCGATAGAGTGGCCTGAAAGCTTATCTCCAGGGTTTGGGTGCGATAACTATGATAGACGCTAGCAAAGGACGACAGAAATCTTGGTGCGCCAGTTGCCCGACCCTGTCCGGAGAGTGGAGAATGAATCTGTCATCCTAGACACTAACGATTTCTTGGACGGTAGCCGATTCATTGAGTTCATCGTAAAGGTGCGGGGTATCCGGGCCCCCGGCAGTAATGAACTTGACGTCTCCATACAGTGTTAGCGGATATTGCGTATCCTTAGCCAGGAGCTGATTCACGTTCCACTCATCTCTTCTCCCCTTTCCATCTCATCTTAAACGCGATTGCATGCAGCAACCTTGGTAGTCATGGTCAGCCCCCCGTTATCCACCAGCAGTCCAGACTCGCCCTCCGTACCCCCAGCAAAAAGGCGCACTAAGAAACCTTTTACGCGACAGCAGCATGGATGCTTGACGTGTCGGCAGCGCAGGAAGAAGTGTGACACGAGGATGCCTGTTTGTGGGGACTGTACTCGCCTCAATCTCATATGCGAGTATCAGGCACCCCGGAGAGTCAGAAAGTCACCGCCTTCACAAGAGAGCCAGACATGTATCAGCCTACCTGTAGATGTGGTCCGCCCGGATGATGGACACTCGACAGATTTGAGCACAAGTCGTCGGGATATGTTGCGATACTACACAACGACTCTGGCACAAATGCTATCTACCAACACAGAGAATAATTGCTTCATATCGGTTCTACTACCAATGGCTTTCGACTGTCCAGTTCTCTTGGACGCCATAACTGCACTGTCATCAACACACCTCGCAATGTGCAACCCAGACTTCAACGACATATCCCTCCAACTCCGTGGTCGCGTGTTGACAGCGTTCAGAAACTCCCTCGACCAAGACAACAGCCTCACAAGCGAAATGCGTCTGGCCATCGCAATGGTCATGTGCGCATTAGAGACCATTTCGGATGGAACGAGCATTGGCTGGACATGCCACGTCGCCGGTGCCGCAGCATGTCTCGACTCAATACGCGCCTCGAGAAATTTGAGCTTTGAAGCAAAATGGCTACTTCGCTTCTTTGCATACCACGATAGCTTGACGAGCATATCTCTTGATCGAAAACCATTATTAACTGGTGATTACTGGATGTCGAGCGATGACGCGTTGGCAGATCCATATTGCGCTTATGCGCCGAGGATCATCTTCTACCTATCCGAGATAAGTGCTCTCGGTAGCACCGAGTCTGATGAAGAGGTGCTACAAAAGGCCTACGAGATTGCGAATGGTCTTGCGGAATGGAAGTGCAAAGCTGGAATCACGAGCGACGAGCCTCTCGCGTTGTTGAGTGAAACGTACCGCAGCGCGGCATTTATATACCTCGAGTCAGTTCTGCGAAAACGTTTCCCGCAACAGACTGTCACCGACATAATATCTGTAGGGATTTCGACACACATTGAGGCTATTTCAACGCTGTCGGACAGAATACCCCAAGGCGCATTCGCTGAATGCTCTTTACTCTTTCCTCTTTTCGTCGCCGGTAGTAGAGCTGAGAATGCAAGGCAAGCCAGCGTTATTAGGAACAGATTGGTGGCAATGAATAAGTGGAGAAGGTTTAAGAATGTCGATGCATGTATTGATGTTCTTGATGAGATTTGGGAGGTCAATGGACCAAGGGCAGTCGCATGGCAAGATGTCTCCAAGCATCGTGGATGGAACCTAGCTCTATTTTGAGGTCTATATAGCTACTTCACCTTCGATCACTCTCTCTGTTCACTAACAGTTCAAAGACATCTGGTCTGCCATAATGACCCGCTACATCAAGGTCATGCTTATAAGCAATTGTCTGTCCGATATCGATATCAACAACCAGTGGCTCAGGACCATATACCGGACCGGCGATGTACTCCCCATCCGGCCCAATCACGCTTGAGCCGCCTGTGAACAGATCTGTTGACCCAGCACCTTTGACATAAGCCTCCAACAACTCGGCTGGCACAGACTCTTTATCGAGATACGAAGCTGCGGCGACGACAAAGCAGCGTCCTTCGAAGGCATATTGTCGCGAAGCGATTTGATGCGCTGAAGGCATATCTGGCCACAGGGCGATATGGATCTGTTCATCTTCGTTGTGCAAAGCCTGTCGGATGAGAGGATGGAAGTGTTCCCAACAGACCGCCGCACCAATTCTGCCAGAGCTAGTATCGTAGGCTTTGAGGTCTTTCGCATCACCATTCGCCCAGACAAGTCTCTCGGCATGCGTTGGAGTAAGCTTGCGATGAACGCCACGAAGAGAACCATCTCGTCCAATCATGGCGACACTGTTGTAGATAGTCCCGCCACTTTCTCGACCTCTTTCGTTGAAACCAAGAACCACTTCAATGTTATTCTCCTTGGCAGCATCTCTGATTCGATTGATGTGAGAATTTGAAGCCGTTGGACTAGCTTCGACGAGACTTTTATACCAGCTTCGCGCTTCGGGGTCGTTCCATTTGGCCATGCCGAATACCCACGCAGGATATCCGGTCAGCCATGTTTCGGGAAAAGCAATTAGATTGGCTCCGGCTTTTGCTGCTGTTGCGATTTCTTCAATTGCGGTTTGGATGCCGTGTTCGAGGTCCAAGAGACGGGGACATCGCTGGACGATGTAGACGCGGACCTTCTCTTGTTTGTCGTTGGAAGAGTTTGCTGTAGGGATGGCATCCATATTGACTTAGCGTAATGATTTAATTTGCAGTTTACCGTTAAGTGTTGTATGTGTCAATGCAAAACTAGAGTCTTTATATCTATGGAGGTAATGCTTCAAAGCCAGCAACACCGGTAAAGACTTTAGCCATTGAATCGCGCTAGACAGAAAAGTGTTTACATAAAATTATTTGGCAATGCGACGCTCAGCGTCTTTAGCGTCAAGAGCGGCGCTATCTTCAGCACCACCGTCAACGTTGAGCACTAAAACTCCCTGCGATAATTAACTTTTGGTCTAGTCCTGACCTCGCCTAAATGACCCACCTCGCTCCCAGCGTCAACAGCGTCAAGCGAGACACTGAACCCCCTGGAGAGATCATTCCGCTTTCGGCTCGGCATAAACGTCTAACTTAGCGCAAAGGAATGGCCGCTCAATAGCATGACATGGTACTACTTATCTGGAGAGCTGAACGCATCTCTGTATTCTGATTCCATTATTCTGATCTTCTTATCTGTGTTCCGCTTCCAATATCTTAACACCAGTGACCGTCTCGCCTACTGGCCCGGTATCAGAAAGTTGAACATGACTGTTTTAAGGTATGTTCACCCGTTTAACCTGTTTCAAACGCGAGGAAAGGTCTTTCTCGTTTTTAGCAGCTGTACTAATACTTTCATAGTCCGCCGAAGAGACCCTGTCTGGAGCCTGCCATTCCAAACCATCTCAAAGTCAATCGCACACAACCGCCCCATCATCCTCGTTGCTTCAGAGGCCCCCAACAAGCGTCACACTCCGCACGCTTTCCGAAAGAAACAACAGTCATCGTCACAATCGACCTCGGCATCCAATATCTTCCTCCAACCGACCCAACAGACGGGATCGACACAATTCGCCGGGCCATTCGCACCAAACTGGGGCCTCACCACCATGTTCGATCGAGCTTCACAGACTCCAGTGGGTATCGCAACATAGTTTTCACTCTATACTGGAAAGATGTTGCGGCCTATAGAGAATGGGAAGCTGCACTCCCTCCAAATTGGTGGTATGAAGGAATATGTCCTACTTCCAACATTGGAGTATTCAAAGAGCTGTATACAGTCCCGATTACTGATACCGAGACGACATTTGCTTTACCGATTCCAGAGGGCTACTCAGTCATCGCCGAGTCAATGAGTGGCGAGACTGATACCCATGAGTATTGGGGATCGGCTCGAGACCGCATTCCGAGATCACAGACAGACTCTCTTGAGCCTGACGGCTGGCCATCACTCAAAAATGACGACTTCTCGTCAGACCCTCGTGGGAGTCTTATCTCTATTGAGCCCCACAACAACCTTTGCCTTATCCGCTCCGGTCAAGTCTGGGAGAACAGTACACCGGCAGAGATCAAATCGTACAATACAGAGATCAAGCCAACTCTTGACAGTGGAATGGACGAGCTTACAAAGAACAGTCAGCACTTTGGATGCTTCTCCAACAGATACATGCGCATAGAAGACGACGATGGGAATCCAATAGGCAAGACATGGAGCATCAGTATGTGGGAGTCTCTGAAGCGTCTGGAGAAATGGTCTCTCACTCCTAAGCACAAGGAGATCTTTGGTACACAGATCAATCACTTCAATCGGATGGAGAGGGAGGGTGAGGAAGCTAACTTGAATCTCTGGCATGAGCTTATGGTGTTGCGCAAGGCTGATCAATCTTTTATGTACTTTAACTGCCATAGTAAGACTGGCATATTGTCGGCGGTTTTCGACTAGTTAGATGAACTTAAACGGGTGTCTTTCAAGTAGATGATCGGGGTCTATAACTCTATTCCATTGACCTTCGGCTTAACTATATACACTTGGGGCCTGGGATGTATTGTAAATGAGACTATTAATAGTAGTTTCGAGATAGGTAATGCAAAGATCTTATTGTTGATTTGCTATGTGAAATGACTGAAATTGTTGTTCTTGGTATTGAAGAAAGGTTAGGGCTTCTGCCAAATATTCCAGATCGTTTTGAGGCTGAGCATTTCTCAAGATTGACAATCCGCCGTGTATGTGGGTTTGTATGTGACCTCGGACTACTCCTCCTTTTGGGTAAGATGCAGATGTGGGTATTTGTTGTAGGAACTCTATCGTGACGAACAGAATGGCCCCAATTACTGCGAAATAAGAGCCATTCACTGATGTTCCCAGTATGCTATTCAGAGTAACGATGGCCTGGTTATAACAGACCATCGCATACTCGAAGGCCGACGCACCTAGGAGGTTTATTTGTTGCGGCGTGTAATGATTTCGGCTGAGTGTACTGATGGACAGAGCAGATTTGAGGGCCCATGGTTCACTGTATACTGTTTGAAGGATGAGGCGCTCCCAATTATTAGACATAAAGTACAATGAGAATTCGTGAGCGCACACAGCTCGGAAGTAGTCAAACAAGCCTGCTTGGAGCCAGTTGAGATTTCTTAAATGAGATGGCAATACCGAGATTTTCTTAGGCGAACCGACGTAGGATGTATCTGTCCATGATGCCACAACATTCTCTTGTCGATGAACAGGATTGTATGCTGCTACTATGCCTACCACTGTGGATGCTCCTACGGTACGTTCGTGCATGGGTACGAAGAGAAAGTCACAATGCCAGCCGCCTTGTATACAACGGGCACATGTCGGCTTCTTCTCGTCGCACTTCTTGCGCCGGGTTCTATAGTATTCATCAGTCACTTCTTCCTCATCGAACAGAATGCGGGGTTAGAGCTGCTCACTTGCATGTTCTGCAACCACTCTTGACTTTGGGCATTCCACGGGCGCCTTGACGCCTTTTGCTCGCGCTGACGCCCGTTTGGTTCATCGCTTCGGTTGGTACAAGCGATATCTGACACGACCCTGAAGTTCCTATGTCGGTTCTTGTTGGTATCCTGAGGCAAAAGCTACCATTTGCTGACAGTCGTTATGTAGGAGTAAGCTGTGTGGATCTCGTGTGAGAATATGATTGGCGTGGGCGTAATTTCAGACACAGCGATAAGCCACAGTTCATTGTCAGTCAACCATTGGTCCGGGTGAGGTCTCTGATATCGCTGCTCTTAGACTTGTACGGCCATCTCGTGCTTACAGGTTTGTGTATAAGAGACAGGTCGCTCTTCAATACAACAAACAAAAAGAACCATTCGCATCTTCTTTATTTACAGCCACACTGTCGAAAGAAAATCTGCTACGCAATTGAATGTTTCAACTCTGATTTCTCAACCATCATGACCTCCATCAAACCTTACAAGATCATTATCTCCCCCTCTAGGCTAGAGCGCCTTATGCAAAAGTTAGCTCTTGCTGACTTCCCAGACCAGGATGACTTAGAGAAAGACTCTTGGACCAAAGGTCCACCTGTTCGCGAGATCAAAAGGTTGGTAAAAGCATGGCAGACTGTCTACAACTGGCGCGATGTCGAAGGTCGGCTTAATCAGCTGCCTCAGTTCATGACTCCCATTGATATCAGTAACTTTGGGGCTTTTAACATCCATTTTGTTCACAAGAAGAGCACCAAGGCAGACGCCATTCCTCTCCTCTTTCTCCATGGCTGGCCTGGAAGCTTCTATGAGGTCGCCAGGATTATTGATCCTCTTGTTCAAGGTGAAGACAAGGCTGGACCGACCTTCCATGTTGTGGCACCAAGTCTGATTGACTTTGGCTTCTCATCCCCTAGCAAGGTAAATCTACATACTCTTATATGGTTACAATCTCCACATTGGCTCACGATATGTAGGTGAGATTTGGCCTTGAGCACCACGCGGAGGTATATGATAAACTTATGCAAACTCTTGGATATCACCACTACGGTATGCTTCTTCCTACATTTACAATTACTGTTGATTTACTAAAATATGCAGTCATCCAAGGCGGAGACGTTGGGGGTCTCATATCACGGTACATGGCTCAGCTGTTCGGCCCGTCCCGCTGCCTGGCGCATCACACCAACACACCATTGCCAAGCCAGCCCACCGAAGAGACCCATCCGGAGTTACACGCACAGAACTTGACAACTCCTCTTACTGAGATTGAGCAGGAAGGACTTGTCCGAGCAGCGGCCTTTGATAAAGAAGGTAGCGGTTACTACAAACTACAATCGACGAAACCAATGACGATAGGCTATTCACTGAGAGACAGCCCTGTAGGCTTGTTGGCCTGGATCTATGAGAAGCTCCACGGCTGGAGTGACAACTATCCTTGGACCGACGAAGAGATCTTAACTTGGGTTAGTATCTACTATTTCTCCACGCCCGGCCCCGACGCCTCCAGCAAGGTTTATTACACGTTTGAGCACTGTGAACCATCAGCCTTTACTGCTGCAGGAGCTTATGTGGAAGTTCCGCTGGGGATCTCTAGGTTTTGGAATGACCTGATCTTACTTCCCAAGTCTTGGAACCAAACTCTCGGTCCAATTGTTTATCAAGCCGAACACGAGAAAGGGGGACATTTCTCCGCTTGGGAAGTGCCAGGTGCCATCGTGGAAGACTTAAGACTTATGTTTAGTACATCAGGAATTGGTCCTAAGATTAAAGAACGTCTTCAGGCCGCTTATATGTAAAAAACGGCACGGGCTAATTGTACTGTGGGGAAGTGTGTCTGGTGGAGTCTGAACGGATGATGGGGGCGCTGGGTGAGCGCGCCGCTTAGTAATTCGGCGAAATGGCATTACAGTTCTTTCTCGGTCTGCAACTTAGTCGTAACATTCCCCGAGCCGCCACATCAACAACTTTGCCCCCATATACGCCTTCTAATTCGAATCGCTATAGCATACACATCTGAAATGGCGCCTGCAACTAGAACATATCGGTCTAGACACCGTCGACGCCCCTGCGATCGATGCCGTGAAAGGAAACTGAAATGCCAGATGAACGGCCAACAGCCACCTTGTCAGCGCTGCCAGCGCAGCAATGCTTCGTGCATATTGTCAGATCCTAGCAGCCGAGAAACAGTTGAGATAGACGTCACCTGCTCACCGTCCACTCCCCGCCAGGAGATGCATACGCCATTACATGCACCTCTACCGAGTTCACCTGTGGCGCAACCTCACCACCGCACTGAACCTTTGATGTTGCCCGGAATATTCCCTGTTGCGGTCGACGAGCCTATTAGAACTGACTACCAGGGCAATCAATGGAGTACTGCTGTACCTACACCCATCAACAGGATCCTTCCCGCTCAGAATCCTCTTACTCAAATCTCTCAAAGCCTGGAAAACATGCAAGGTTACCGTTATCAGCTTTGCGGCGTCTCATCAGATGCTGATCCCTGGCTACTAAGACACTGCAAATTCGACGATTATGGCTTCCAGAAGTTTTACAACGTCCATTTTCGAAACGCCGGTGGAGTTCCCACTCGTGAACTAATCCCTGCGCATTTTATCGTGACGCAACAAGATGCAACAAGTATTGGAAACGAAGCTGCACACGATCAAAACTTGCGAGCTGAGCTGGCCACAATGGTACCGCTCAATCATGGACAAAGGCTTTTGCGTCTGTAAGCATTATGGTTTTATCTTCTTTAACTCAATGACTTTGCTAAACGGTGGAACCAGGTTCATGAAGCATGTGTTCCCAATATTACCAATCTTCTCAAGGTCCCATCTCGGTCTCGGCAAGGAGCAGGATATCCCGGAGCCTCACGTACTGGGAAAGATTCCTGCGCACTTGCTAGCTGCCATATACGCCACTGCTTTTTCTTTCGCCTCGGAAGATGACTACTTGTCACTCACGGCTGCTTACGAAAAACCTCCCATCTCCAAGCTCTGGCAATTTGTGCACCGACTGATCGTCAAGGACAGCCCTTACCCGCAACTTTCGATACTACAAGCTGCTATCCTATACATTCACCGCCAGATAGAAAATAGCCCGAGTGACGTTGTCGCCGAGGCTGCCTCGACATGGTCCCTCATGGGCATGATGGTTGGTGTAGCGAATTCTCTAGGACTCAATCTCGAGTGCCGGCTATTTGGGCTGCCAGATTATGAGAAAAGGATTCGAAGAAGGCTATGGTGGGCGATTTACAACGAGGATAAGTGGATATCTTTGACTTTCGGTCGACCGCCGTATATTCGCTCGTCAGAGTGGGATGTCAGCCAGCTCGTAGATTCCGACTTTATGACTACTCCTTACGCTGGCCACAGTTCTGGTTCCAAAGTAGAAGATACGTTCAAGAGTATGACTAGTCTTGCTGTTATTGCCGAGTCAGTACAGGAAAAGCTATAGTATGTCCTAATATTTCCACACTGCCCTTTGTACACTAAAAGATATTCAGTTCCCTCAGAGCAAGTCAAAAGCTTGCCGAGGACATTTCCGCTTCAGTGGAAATAGCGAAACCTCTATTACAGAGCCTTCGTACTTGGCGCGAGTCTTTACCAATGCTCACTAGCGGCCCTTCAGTACGCGAGATGAGTGTTGGAGTACCCGAGACACTGCCATCGACAATACATCACGCCTATCTGGTCCTCTTAATGTACATCTGGCGGGCTTTGCTACGCACGACGGTCCGCTCCTCTGATCCCCCACAAGTAATCCACATCCAAGACATGTCGGAGTCGGCTACAAATCTATTCAGAGATTTTGACTGGGGTTTTAACTACCTCTCAGCAATGGAGCTTCCCGTCAACGAACCATCGGAGGAGAATAACACTGTTGTAATAGAGCTTTATGAAGCAGCTATAAGTTGCGCCACAAGTATAACAGACTTCATCTCCAGTCTTGACTACGCAGCTTATAGTCAGTTCTGGTACTCATGTAAGTTTAAATCACGACGGTCAATGGCGTTTCGGCTGACATTATCAGGGTCTCGGCTAAGCTTTGCTTCGATATCCAACTTTTTTACATTGTTGTTGGTGCAAGCGCCAGACCTCCCCAGGACCGTCAAGGCAAAGGCTTTGCTAGAGAAGTGGCGACAACTGCTCCGTTATCAACACAGGGCATTTCCTCCTTTCCTATTAGCGAAGCTGCAGTTAGATTGCTACTATTGGAATGGGCTGGGTGAGACTTTCCACCTCTCTGCGCACGTACAAGAAGCTTTGCAGCAGGATCCCTAGATCTTCGAGGCAGAACTCCGTTGAGTCTCGTCAATTTATACTCAGCTCCATATGTCATTATTTCGTCTGAGATCGTCATTCGATTGCCTCGAGGTCTGCTGCACTTCTTCGAGTAAAAAGAAGTGGTGAATTTTTCACACTGCACCATCTTACACCACCCCTCTATAGCTTTGGCACTTGACCTTTCTCCGACGTTATTGTTCCTTGGACCCAAAAGCAATTAAAAAGAAGTTTAAGAATGTAGTTATAAAGAATGATACGAAGTTCTTGTTTTAAGATGTTTAAGAGTGTGTAATAAATTGATATGATATGATCTGACCAGAAGCATTGTGCTGTGCCCGTACTAACCAGGCCTATAGGCCCTATTGAAGCCTGCTCTTTGGGTTTCAATAAAGTAAGACAAGAGTAATCTTCAAGGGTGATTGTTTCTCGGCGAAAACGTGAAATGGGTGGCAGTGAACAAACATGTCCGCTATTTCGCCGAAAAGAAAAAAAAAAGGACGAGGAAAGACTGTATCATCGTTTTCGCCGAATTATCTCAAAAACGGGGTTCTTACTGAGAGTGCAATTCAGAATAATCTTAGCGCCGATTGAAATAAATATGCAGGTATTTAAGTTGACTGCTTTTCCTTATTCGAGGTAAAGGCAGAAACAAAGCCATCATTTAATCAATTAAGCTTTAAAGTCAAGCTGATTCTGGTTTGGCACAATACAAGGAACATGTTCTACGAAACAGGAACCAGTCAGCGCCAGCGATGGCCCGAGCCTACAGAGAAACGGAATGACGAGGATGCCTCGCCCGCAAAAGGTACGTCGTGGTGTCACTCACCTCTTAACCCCAAGCTCAATACAATATTGACTATGCGATAGACGCATACCTTGCTGAAGAAGGTTATCAACACCCAGAAGGCGGCACTAAAGCATGGCTGACTGTCCTTGGAGCATGGTGCGCAATGGTGCCCTCGATGGGTCTCCTAAACACGCATGCTGTCCTCCAGGCCTGGATCATGGAACATGAGCTGATAGGCTTGCCTGAATCCCAGATTGGATGGATCTTCAGTTGCTACGCTTTCTTCCTCTACTTATGCGGAGCCCAAGTTGGTAAGGCTGCTCAGCTTTACTGGATTTTGACATAGCCTGACAGCGGAACAGGACCGATTTTTGACGCATACGATATACGGTTTCTCATAATCCCTGGATCAATTGGAATTGTTTTGTCTCTGGTTTTCATGAGCTTCTCAACAGGTGTGTGCCCTTCCAGCCACTCTATCATGTATGCAGCTAATGAGTGACGCTATAGAGTTCTACCAGTTTCTCTTGTCTTTTGGAGTTCTCGGTGGCATATCAGCTTCTTTCCTTTTCAATCCAAGCCTAGCAGCTATTGGCCACTGGTTTGACAAGCGCCGAGCCTTCGCGACTGGCCTGGCCTGCACAGCAGGTGGACTGGGAGGCATATTATTCCCTCTAATCGTGCTATACCTGGCCCCTCAGATCGGGTTCCCCTGGGCCCTTCGCATTGTCGCATTTATCTGTCTCTGCCTACTCTGTGTTGCCTGCTTGACCTTGCGGAAACGCCTGCCAAATAACAAGCGAGCGGGTGCATCCATAGATTGGAACGCCCTGAAAGAGCTGCACTTTGGAGTCACAACTCTCAGTGTTTTCTTGATTGAGTTTGCAGTCTTCATTCCTTATACGTACATCGTCTCATATGCTCTCTCTACCGGCTATAACCCGCGAGATGCCTATATGCTTAATGTGCTGCTGAATGTTGGAGCTGTGCCTGGTCGGGTATTGCCGGGATATGCAGCGGACCGCTTCGGTTCATTCAACATAATGTGTGTTACGGCTTTCTGCTGTACTTTACTCATATGGACGGTCTGGTTTACTGCTAAGGAGAATCAGGCGCAGAGCATGGCCTTTACTATTCTCTTTGGTTTCTGGTCTGGTGCTGCTATTAGTCTAACTCCGGTATGTATATCACGGGTCTGTACGATTGAGGACTACGGAAAGAGAAATGGGACTGCCTTTTCTGTTGCTAGTTTTGGTGCCTTGATAGGTGTGCCAATTGGTGGCGCGATCTTGGATGCTGATGGCAGCAATTATCGCAACCTTATTATCTTTGGCGGCGTCCTCTACACAACGGCCTTTATCTCGTTTGTTGTAGCTAGAGCTCTTACTAAAGGTTAGACATCAAACCTGTTCTGAGTTATGAAGGCTGTTCTAGTTTTACAAAGCTCTATAAGAAGGAAGGAAAGTAAGAGGTTACTAAGGCATTATATGTAATACATCTAGTTATGATATTTAAATTATTAAAAATAAGATAGATATTCGTGTCCTCGAGGTACGGAAGGCCTTTGCCGCCAGTCTGTCGGTGCTGGCCCACGTGAAATCCATTATCGGTGGTGTAAATATCTGAGAGCCTATTAGTGAAACGCCAGAAAGGCAGCAGAGACACATTCTATAGCTGTTCTTCTTAAGAAGTTCAAGAATATCCTACACCATCTCGTTAACACCAAGCAACGCCTGGAGTCGCGAGCGATACTGCCACCCAACTAAATCGATCTGGTCATCAATGAAAGCCTCGCGCTCTCCAACTAAGCAGGCTTCATCGACTGCAATTTCTCATCGCGGTTGAAATTGGGCGCCCGTGGGGTTGTAGCGTTGGTGAACTTTCGCATATGGCGGAGACATGGAACAGCTAGTCCATCACCTGTGGTGTGAGGTGCAGCGTTCATCAGATAAAGTGAGATTATCGATACAAGAGAGGCTGAAACGGTGTGACTGTCAATTGGAAAAGATACCAAGTATGAAGGATGGCCTTACGCTTTCGCTCTGATGACATTGGCCTCATGGTAACTGTTGCGGAGAACAGGTCGTTTACCATTCTGGAACATCACGATATTGCTGTAAGCGTACTAGTATGGATGCACTTGCCATTGTTAGATGATCGACTAGTTGCTGTACCTCAAGGGAAGCTTACCAAAACACGGGTATGGCTCCAGCCTTTGGGACTGTTGGCATAAGTGGCCACATTAACGCCATTCGTGAATTTTCCAATATCTTTCCACAGAGTTAGCTGGGTTTCGAAGCGTCCGGTTACAGACGGAACCCATATCCAATCCGATAACCAGCCACAGAAAAGAGCTTGGAACCTTATCGTATTCTCAAAGATGTTCCTACATTCCCGATAGCGCCTTTCCAAACCACGCAGAGTTTAAATCTCTACTAGCCAAGTTAAGCCTACTTGATGGGCCTTCAGCAAAGTGCTTTCCATGTCAGAGAAAGTGGCATGGATAGAGAATATGCGCAACACGGGAAAAATCTCTTTTCCAGTTATAGGAGTGACGTCGCGATGTCGGCGTCCGTTCCTTACAGACAGTAGGCATTTGCGCTCTTCTTGCGTGTCGACGCAGGCTGGAGACGAAGTGTGGATAGTATCGGGATGTCCCGTGCCGTTAGTGTTGGGGAAGAGTGATATTCATCAGGCGTGCTATATGTTGGTTGGCCAGAGTTATGCGCATGGCGTCATGAGTGGAGAGGCTGCCGAGCGGTCAATCGCGTGGCAAGAAACAGACTCGGTGTGAATTTTGTAATTGGAGTTTATGGAAGATATATATATGAGATGTTGCTTTCAAGTCATGGCGTCCAAATGCTTGACTGCGCTGCAAGCTTTATCAGTCAAGCTTGCTTGTTGTTTGAACCGAGGTCGAATAATATCAACGGTGGCTTTTGATGGGCTATCAAGCTGTTCTGGGGTTACATTCGACCATTGCAAAAGTGCAAATCTAATACTACCTTTGAATCTCAATTTTGCCACCTTATCAACAATCATACGTCTCGAATTGAGCTTGCCGAGGTTAAAGAGCTAGACTCTAGGGTATATATGAATTTCCCGCAAACTCAATCTAGCGGCTGGAGCGGCCAACGCGTGGCGCAATCAAAGCTTGGACCTTCTAAAGACGTTACATTAATGTGGATATGTCATTTTGTTTCATGCACAGGGGCAGATCAGTGGAGATATTGCATCTTAAACTCTTCAATCTATTATTTTAAATTAGGTAAACCTGTCTTTAGATCATTAATAGAAAGCATAGACTGCTTACAAAATGCTTAAAAATAGGCCTCAGCGTCTTGGCATGTCGTAGGGCAGTCCGCCCTTTGATGCTATGATAGCCCTATGCTAGGATCTTGGGGCGTTAGAAGCGGATTCGATTCCACAATTCAAACTAGACAACGGCGCCGTTGCAGTATTTATCCTAGCTTCGTTCAGCTGCGAATCCGCTTTCCGTCTAGTGTTTCAGGGGAAGTGTTCACCGCTACGGACTGATCTAGCAATATCACCGGCCGGCGGATGAAACATCCTTGACTAGGGCAGCCCAACATGTGATGGTAATGAGCTGTTTAATGCAAAGATTCCAGCTATAAGTACTTATCAATGTTACATCCTGCAAGAAAACCCGACTTAAGAATCCTCTTTATTAATCATTATTAAAATCAGTCAAAATGGCCGTCGGATCTAGCAAGCAACTCAACTTCACTGAGTTCTATAACCTCATCGACGGAAAGCTCGAAACCACCAAGGAGACGCTTCAGAACACCAACCCTTCTACCCTTGAGAAGAACCACCCAGTGCCGGTTGCGACCCAAGAAGATGTTGACAGAGCTGTAGAGGCTGCCAAGAAGGCATCTGATTCCTGGTCTGAGGTCTCTTGGGAGGAGCGAAAGGCCCTAGTAATCAAGTATGCCGAGGGTATTGATGCTCTCAAGGATGAATTTGCTACCCTGCTGGTCAAGGAGCAAGGAAAATCTGTAAGTCTGACACCCATTGTCACTAAGAATCAGTTCTGATGCGAAAACAGATGGCAATGGCCCAATTCGAGATCATGTTGGCTGTTCAGTTCCTCAAGGGATACGCATCGCTGCCTGATCCTCAGGAGGTGATTGAAGACAAGCCAGGAAACAAAGTCGTTATAAAATACGTCCCTCTTGGTGTTGCTGTCGGCATCGTGCCTTGGAACTGTGAGTAATTTCTCCTATGTTGTTTTTATGCAAAGCTAACAAATCCAGTCCCTATCTTCTTGGCCACTGCCAAGATTGGCCCGGCTCTGATTGCCGGTAACGCTTTCATTCTCAAGCCATCGTGAGTTTCATGTCAGTTTCATCACGACAAGCATAATAACCCCCGGGATAGACCTTTCACTCCTTACTGCGGACTGAAGCTCGCTGAGCTTGCTTCCCAGTACTTCCCCCCAGGTGTCGTTCAAGCACTCAGCGGTAACGATAGCCTCGGACCCTGGCTCACCGCCCACCCCGGCGTTGACAAGATCAGCTTTACTGGATCCACAGCAACTGGAAAGAAGGTCCTAGCGAGCGCTGCCCCAACGCTAAAGCGCGTTACCCTTGAACTGTAAGTCGACTCTTAAAAGCGAGCGAATAATTATTAACGTGGGTAGGGGTGGTAACGATCCCGCCATTGTCTGCGATGATGTTGATGTTAAGGAGATTGCTCCCAAGATTGCATTCGCAGCGCTCATGAACTCTGGCCAGGTAAGTTGCGGAATGACCTCTAAACTGAACTTGGCTTACGAAAAAAATAGCTCTGCATGGCCATTAAGCGAATTTACGTCCATGAGTCAATCTTTGACGACTTTGTGAAAGAGCTAGCCGCAGCCGTCAACAGCTTTACCGTCGGTGATGGTATGGATGAAAAGACAGCTCTGGGTCCTCTTCAGAACCAGATGCAGTTCGATAGTGTTAAGAACCTACTCGCCGATATCGAGTCCAACGGTTTCAAGCTGGCAGCTGGCTCAACCAGTGCCTCGACTGCTGGCAAGGGATACTTTATCACCCCTACCATCGTTGAGAACCCCCCCGACGAGTCTAGAATTGTGGTTGAGGAGCCATTCGGTAAGTCACCCTCTCGTTTTAACTATATGACACTAACATTCTGCAGGCCCTGTCTTCCCTGTCCTGAAGTGGAAAGACGAAGCGGATGTCCTCCGACGTGCCAACGATACTGCCATGGGTCTTAGTGCCTCTGTCTGGACTAAGGACCTGGAGAAGGCCGAGAGAATGTCCTCCAAAATTAAGGCGGGTACGGTTTGGGTTAACGCACACGTTCAGCTCGACCCTAGAGTTCCCTTTGGTGGTGCCAAGCATAGCGGTCATGGTGCTGAGCATGGTATCGAGGGTATCAAGGCGTACTGCACTACTAAGTCCCTGTACGTCAACGCGGCTTAGATTGTTAAAAGTAGTTAAAGGGCTTGTCTCACTATATATACGACATAAAAATACACAATTATTGCATGACATCGTTCGAGCCACAGCTTATAGCAACTAGCTCCCAGTGGTGAAAGTTGTAATTAAAATTATCTGATCGGGTGCGTGGGGTTATACTATAAAGTAGAATAAAAGATCAATACAAGGTATGGCTTAATTACATTCTCTTTTAACATCCTCCTGAAACTGAGGATCACAAGTCCCTTGTATCTCCAACACTTCAAACTCCAAACTCACATAGATCTGGCATCCTTCACCACCCATAACTCTCCCAGCCTCCTTGCTGCCCCCATACTTGAGAACCCTCTGCGCCATGCCCTCAGCAACAGCCTCATTTCTACTCGGATCATTCAGATCGACACCCTGGCTATACTTGGCGAACCCAGCGACGGCAGCGTAACCCAAGCGTCGAGCGTAGAGGAAGGCGAGTTGTTCATCAATAATGTCAATATATCTTCTTGCACAGGCGAGCTCATCGGTCGCATTGGCGGAGCTGCATACTGATGCAACGGGAACTTCAGAAAGGATATTGGGGTCGTAGGGAGAACCAGGTGACGCCTTTGGAACGTTTTCAAGCGTTGCGTTCAAGGACGGTTCATAGCTGCAGGATGAGGTGCTTGTGGCGAGAGTAGTGAGTACGAGAAGGAGGCAGGCTGTTGAGAGTAACAACATATTTAGACAAAACATGTGGTTATTGGAAAAGCAGTTGGAGTCGTTCGAGTCAGAAGATACGGAGAGAAACAGGGTATTTATACTTCTTTCCACAAAGCTACTTTGTCAGCTGCCGGGATCGCCATACACGTCACTCACCATTGCCGAAACTCTATTCAGACTCCACCACTAACTCTAAACACCGCTCATGTCTATATCAGCTCGTGTCTCTGCTCATTTGCCTGGAGTTCAACTGGGTCTCGAGAACTCGGTAATTCGTAAAGTGGTGGTGCCGTTGATGTGGAGTTCGGTGGCTTGTAACCTGCAAATTGGCTATGATCTCCCATAGGTGTGTTGTGGCTACCCATCGCCTCATCAGGCTTAGCATGAAGGCCACTGTCGCGTCTCTTGCGTCTCCAGAGAAAGAATCCCAACAGTGCCACCGCAAGAACGCCGAGTACGGCTCCTATCACGATACCTGCGATTGCACCGCCTGAGAGGCTGCTGGAACCGGAACCCGAGGACGAGGATGAGGCGGAGTCTGTGGCTGCTTCGCCAACCGAATCTGTTGTCGTCCCTGAATCGCTTGTTGACTCTGGAGGAGGCTTGATATGGTTTAGCTATCGCGTTTGATATCTGAGTGCTGGAGTCAGACTTACGTTTGTGAAAACCGTGCTGTAGGCGTCGTCGTCAACGTTGCTGACACTAGTCATCAGCCAACGCTGCCTTTTTTGGTATCCAGCAAGATTTGGGCTCATAAAAACAGCGCTATTAGGAATCACATCGAGGTGATACTTGGTGCCGTTTGCGACATTTGTAAATAAATATGTTTCAGTCTTATTCGTCCCCCAAAGAGACACATCCCATTGTTGCGACTCGGTGCCATCACTGTCGGTTAGACAGGCGCGTGTTCGTCGATTCTCGACCGATTCGAAATCTCGATAACATACGGCGAACTGCTTTCGTGTCGTCGTTTCGGAGCAGCGAAGCGAGTATCGGCCTGGTGTTTTGCCTATGGGTTGCTGCCGGCTTGGTTAGAAAACTTGGACACGATATCGCGACTCTGTCCGGAGCGTACAAACTGCCAGTATGTTTTCCTGTCGCCAACGCCAAAGACGCGAAAGCCATCATCCCCGCTCTCCTCCTTAAATGTTTGTAGCATGCTTCTGAAGTCTCCATCGTAATCGTCAACGTTTTCTTCGGTCAGATGGTACCAGACGTTGGGGTCGATGTCGGTCGCTTTTTTGAGATTCTCAAAGTCGGACATGGTGACAGCTTTTGGGACTTTTTCGTGTTTTGCAAGTTCAAGTGACCGACCGACGATCGCAGAACAAGTGTTATGAAGAGCTTAGAAATTGTGGAAAACAAAAGGGGGGCTCTGCTGCTTTTGCTTATTATTTTTATGGTCCGACGTTAAGATCGACATCTGCTTAGCCCCCAATGCTGACATCTCAGGATCATTCAGTAATGATCTTCAGTCATCTAATGAGACATACTGTATGAACTATGGATTCTTCTTTTTTAGCATTCTAAGCTTTGAATTTACACAGCCCAAAGGAAGAATCTGAAAATTGCACCAAAATAGCGCTTACACACTAAGTCTGGTATCCACGAGGCAGGCTCATTTATAAGGTAGTCATTGTCGCGCAATCTAAGAAAACAATGGCTGGCTTGAAGTGGCTGCTAATTTGGGGACATATAGTGCCGTCTAATAAATGATTCGATATCCGTCTAAGCGATGTTGAAGCATAAAGTTAGAGTACACAGCGGTAATGATCCCACGGCGATAAGCTAGCGGCTGTGATCCTTGCTGAATTTTGGGTAAGATGAGATCATAAGGCCGACAATAAACCAATCAGTCCAATAAAGAGGGCTGGGTTATCGTGATGGCGAATGAGAATCATTCAAACTTATAATCCTTGTCTGATGGCTGAATTCGAGACGTTGTCCTGCAACTTTCAGAGGTGGAATATTGAGCAGGACGCTAATCCCTGGACGAAGCTGAAAGGGCTGCACACCACATTATCTGCAGTAGGCTCAATGCCTGCGATCATTATTACTATTTGATCTTGCCAAGCCCATTTCTTGGTTTTTGTTGACGCTGTACGACACACTCAAAATGAAGGCCTATTTGCAGCCTAGCACCATTGTTCTTCTTCTTGTGTATGTGACCACAGTCGCTGCCAGGCGTGGCGGAGGTTCCTGGGGAGGTTCTGGTGGAGGCTCCAGCGGTGGAGGTTCGAGTGGCGGGGGCGGATCTGGAGGTGGCAGTGGAGGTGGCACAGCCGAAAATCCGCCCCCAGGGTTTAATCCGTGGTCTTACCAGAACAATGGTATCGATGATGAGAACGACACTGGCTGGAAATGCAACCCCAAAACCTGTGGATGTCAGCAGTTGACTGAACGAGAAATTGTGTACGGCCTACCGGGACTTTACTACAATGGCACCTTAACGGTGCAGCACCACATCACGAATAGCTCTTCCTGGCTAGATAAGGGACCTAAAGCCTGTGGCATGGCTGATGATGAGCCCAACACGTATAAATATCCAGCTCTCTTCTTGGTCGCCCCGACAGGAAACAAGACAGATAAAAACCCTTTTCATTGGAGACTATTTGGATTCCAGCCAGCCGACCAGACTCTGGGGGCCACCGGGTCTTACATTGACATTTACCAACGATGGGTACACCTGAGATCGAGCGATTTTGTTGTATCTGGAACACCGTACGGTGGCACCTATTTTTATGATACCTCTATAGGACGATATACGCTTTCAGATGCCACGGACCGTCATAGAAACACCACCGCCTACTGGTCGACCAAAGTCACCAATTCCGACATCGAGAATCTCTCTGCCCGTGCCGTCTACAAGACAAAACCACCGCGACTTGACTTGGATCCGGACACAAGTAGGCTTGAGCCCGCCTCGAGTCAATACATAACCTTTAGTGATGTATGTGCTTGGAACTCAGAAATTTCAACCGAGAAGTATAAAACACTTCAACGCAGTAATCTGTCCAGCAATGACCATATCAACACGACCACGCCAACGGTATGGCTGGAGCCTGGTGCCGTGGCTGAAATGAAGGGTATCGGCGCCCCAAAGATGACTTTCACTCTTGAATCAAGTCTCGATGCTGTAAAGCCCTGGTTGAATCTACGACAGCCAAATTGTGGGGATAGTGCTAAAGAAGGTACTCAAGATTATGCGGTTGACGATCCATTTGAACTAGGATACTTCTACTACATGACGAATAACGACGAGTTGAATGTTTGGAGACTCGACGTGTCTTTCAGTCTTTCCTTTGAGGGCAGTCTTGTACGCGAAAATAGTACGCGCATAAATGGAACAGACAAAGACGGTCTTATCTTCGAGGCTACATATGAGACTCCTCCACCGGATTATACACTGAATTCGGAATCTGATGGCTCGTCTAGCGGCTCGAATAGTGAGTCGGGTTCAACAAGGCTGCTGCTACAGAGCTTGAGTACTTTTGTCACAATCGTCAGCAGCTCTACGGCGTTATGGCTCTTGTTGGTTGGTTTAATGTGAGAAAGTACCGTGGCGATACTGTCACGGAGACCGAGACCAATGAAAGACCACGCGTCTGTTTCTATCGCCTGGCTGTTTTGCAAGATTCACAACAACGACCGACATGGCAAAAAGTATGTCAAATCATTAGAAACTGCATTTCAGCTTTTGTTCTTGCATCAATGGTCAGGTAATCCAAGGTATTGTGATAATGCTACAATATTCAGGGCTTTACTCATATGCCGAAATGAACATAGGGAACCCAGTAAGCGGGAACCGGCTGATCCTCCTCGCAGGGTATGATATCTCTTGCTTCCTTATCATCCCCTCGCAGTGCCGAGTTGCCATCTTCCTCCATCTTATCCAGCCAAACATCCCTCATCGCTCTGGTCGCCCTATGTAATCCCCGGCATACCGATTCGTCGGACATACCGCCTTCTCTGATAGTCTCATACGTTATACGCGCGACATCAACGCAATGCTCATCCTAGACTTTCCAAAGTGTTCCAATGATATGCCGGAACCCAGCTAATTGGCAAGCACTGATAAGATGGATACTCTCGTCGATGAACTGCTCATCTTGAACACGCCCGGTACTGCATGCTGATAGATACGCCAGAAACGGTGACTCCTCGTGGAGGTTTAACTCTAGAAGATCTGCCACTGTTAGAGGATCGCTAGCGTTTCTGAAGCATAAGTGACTTTCAGACGGGTTGCTTCTGTCGGTGTGCCCGTGCCCTGCGAAGTGAAATATTTTACTGCTTCGCAAATGCTCAAGCACTTCCTTTTTGTCCGAACCGGCAATTACGGGCGTCACGTTCATACTCTGATAGATCTTGCTGACCAAATCGACTTCCTCCTTTGCTTTTGGAAGAGGAGCTTGACTCTGTGTGCTTTCCATGGCGACCAGAAGAGCCTGAGAAGGGCCTTTTTGGATGCTTTGACGACGACGCCCATGTACCAATGCTTTGACAGAAGGCGCATAAGAAGATATCACTCTATCCATCACCGTCTTCCCGGACATCTCCAAGTGTAGCCCTGCAGCGTGAATGGGAAGTCTGCTTAAAGGGCCCGTGGGAATCCACCAGATATGAGACCAATCTTGTCCGTCAGCTGGCGTTTCTGTGAAGCCTAAATGCTCTAGGATATCCTTTATGAACGCTCTCCAAAGAATCTCGAGTGCTTCTATATTTCCGTACTCGTGTTCGGGTATAAACTGAAGCGTCTGAAAGTCCTTGACCTCTGTAAAAACCAGTGACATGAGTTGATCTTTCTGTATGATGATAGCGTCTACGCCCATCCAGCTGCTGTTTAGCACTACAACCGGGCCACAGTCCGCAGCCGAAACCATCCGATCAGTAGTCAGAGGACCCAGGAAGTCTTCGAAGCCATGCCTCTCTTGAATCTGGAGCAGAAGTTCATCGAAGGCCTTCCCAGCGTCGCGACGACGACGTCCTTGGAGTCCGTATGTAGATCAGCCTATCTCAGTCGCGTTTGAACCAGTAGAAGGGTCGAGCTCGTCTCGAAGCTGAATGAACTGCTCCGCCAGGTCAGGGAACGCAGCTCGAAGCTCCTTGATGTCTGGGCGAATTTCATCGACAGATGAAGCCAGTAAACCACGACCCTGCTCCAGAATAGAGAGGGCTTCTGACGGCTGTTTTCCCAACCTTAGCGCTGTACCCGCTGACTTGTCAATGTCTTTGGAGTCCAAGGCAGACTCAATAGCCTTCCTCTCGAGAGAAACAGCCTCCTTGATATACACTTCGCTAGCATCGAGATACTTGTAGCTTTGATAGAGGGACCAAGCAAGCGCATGTGACCATATCGGACGCTGTTCGGTCCCTTCAACTGTCATGGCCAGTACTTCTCTTAACACTTGGATTATATCCGGGATCTTATTTGTGTCGTCGGTTGCTCGATAACAGTCCACTAAGCGTTGTAATGCAACCTCAGCTTCTGATAGGTCATTACATCCAGACTTCGTCTCGGTCGTCGGCCCATCTTGTGAGCCCCATTCCGCTCCATTTTTTTTCCTCAAAGTGCTGACTGAAGACATGGTGAAGAATGAAGCCTCTTTTCGCGACTCAAAGCAAGCTTGCGACCCCCATCAAATATCTCTTTGCGGCTGTAATTTCATTGCACATGCCACGTCACAGTCTGACATGCATAATCCTGCCGCTATTGACCAATAGAACGGGCAACTCGATGTGATTTAGAAACAATAGCTTGGTTGGCTATGTACTTGAAGTAGCCGACCATCAGGCTAGTATAGATATTTGCTGCAGTAATGGCAAGTGATAGATGAAAACCAGTAAATATTTAATGTTCATTTCTTTTTATTCGCTATCACTTGCACTACAATGTATAACTGCTCTACTCAGTCATAAAGTAGCACTCATGTATTCTTTCATGTTACAATGGGATGATGATTGGTATTCTCATTCTTGGTTGCCTCTAAAAGGACATGTCTTTCTTAGAGTAGTGTAACAAACACCGCAAATGGCATCATTTCTCACGACGCAATGC
The DNA here is from genome assembly GCA_030772735.1 of Fusarium sp. MBC 181. NCBI lineage: Eukaryota > Fungi > Ascomycota > Sordariomycetes > Hypocreales > Nectriaceae > Fusarium > Fusarium sp. MBC 181. The sequence continues at coordinate 46,413 of JAPHDB010000193.1, read as the reverse complement.
AGACATCACTCAGATGTACAGTCTAAGCTCCATTATGCGATGTATGCCATCGAGAGCCAATGGATATGGGCTTGGTGCGAATTGTCAGCATCTCACTCAAAGGTTGTCCGAGTCTGACCCAAACAGCAAGATGTAACTTGAAACATTGTAAGCTTACGCCTAGAGGGTCAGAAGTCGTGTCCTAAAGATGTTTATAAAAAGGCGGATACTTGCCATGAAAATGAACAATCTTCTTACAAATTTTCCAAAGAAGAAAAGAATCGAAATCGCCATCTACATAATGTCCACCTCAAATGATATGAGATCCACTATTGAGAACACAACAAGACAGTACCTGAACGCCTACAAAGATGTCGGTGAAACAAACGACCCCTCAATCATCAACCGCCATGTCACCCAAGACTGTAAGCGACACTTTCTCCCAAAGGGCGTCATGGACCTCTTCGGAGCACCTGTAGGAGTGCCCTTGGATAATGCTTCGTACCAAGGTGCGATAACCAAGGACATGGCCAAGAGCAGGTTCACCAAGGTAGACATTGCGAACCTGGCCATCGACACTGAGGCTCGGAAAGCAGCAGCGACCACCAGCACTGAAATCACGTACCGTGATGGAGAAGTGTACGTAGTGGAACATTGCTGGATTTTCGAGTTCATCGCGGATGGAACAAAGGTTTCCAACATTGTTGAGTTCTGTGATATGGATAGCACTCGCAGGATGGTGGAGAAGGTATATACGCAGGAAGAGATGGAGAAGGGCTTGGTGGAAACTTTTCAGGTTTAGCTTTGTGCAAATATTGGTGTCGAATAGGATGTCTACTCTCGTTTGAGCAAGGAAGGCTTGGATAGTCTTGAAATGCCGACGCTCGTTCCCAAGTACATACAATCGGGTCACAGTCTAACTGCCTTTCGGTACCTGGTGATGCTATGTATCATTGATATCGTCATCCTGAATTCCAGTGCCACAGTATTGGGAGAAAACACAGACCTGAATGTACAAGCCTTAGAGGTTAATATGATGAGGGCGCAACACCGCACAACGTAGCATTCAGGCTGCTTGCTGTTGTGACATAAAGGTCTTACATAAGGCAGTTATGCAGAGTGGAGTAGATGACAGCCAGGAATGATACTTGCACCCCAAACAGGAAGGTGAGGAACACGTGTACCGGCTTGCCGTAAGACATGTGCTGAGCATTTGTAACTGCCGTGGTCGGCAAATGTACCATGAATGAAGGTCTGTATTTACTGCACGTATTTAAGCTATATGATAATAGACTATAAAGAATGGATTCCAACTGTAACTGAAGGAAAAGGACGTTTAACCGATAGAGCTCTGGTTCAGGTTCTCACGGAAGAACTCGCCGAGCTTAAAGAAGGGAATGAGCTCGGTGCGATCATAAAGATCAGTGTGATTAGCTCCAGGAACCCAGTAAAGCTCCTTCGGGTTGCCGGCCTTGCGATAAGCAGTCTCGCTAAATTCTTGAGAATGAGCTTCGTCTCCAGAAACGAATAGAAGAGCACGAGGTGAAATGGTCTCGATATCGTTGAAGGGGTAAAAGTTGAGGAACTTGACGTTGGTTGCGAGTGTGGGGTGAGTAGTCTGATTTCGCTGCCATCCTTCAGGAGTCCACTCGCCACGAATCGTACGGTAAAAGTCGTGAAACTCACGGGCGACATCGTCTGGCTCGTCCGTGATCTCGTTCGGAGCTCCAACAGCGTACCCAGTCGCGGCTCCATCGACTTCAGCCCATCGTTGTTGTGAGGCATTGGCGATGACGTGTTTGCGATCTGCAACCGAAAGTGCTTTCTGTAGGCCCTGACGGTTTACAGTGCCCATGTCATACATTGATACAGTTGCCACAGCCCGAATACGGGAATCGATCTTGGCCGCGTTGATGACAAAACCGCCACTACCGCAAATTCCCAGGGCGCCGATACGATCACGGTCAGTAATGTTGTATGTACCGAGATGGTCAACCGCAGCGCTGTAAGCCTCGGTGTAGAAGTCAGGCGAGACAAGGTTATGGGGACCGTCGCTTCTGCCCCAGAACGGAAGGTCGAGGGTCAGAGTGATGAAGCCCTGCTCGGCCATCTTGATGGCATAGAGATTGGCACTTTGCTCTTTGACTGCACCCATGGGATGACCGACCACAATGGCAGGAGAGCTGTTGGTGCGACTCAAGTTCGTGGCAGTAAAGAGATTGCCCACGATTGTTGTGTCGTAGATTGTTTTGAAGCTGATAGGCTGAGTCTCGACTAAGCCGCTTCGGTAGAAATTGTCGGCGCCGTAAGACATGTTTTGCGCGGAGGCTGGCATCACGGTGGCCAAGGCTGTGATGCCCTGGCTGACATAGTAAAGAACTGACTTCATGATGATGACTGGAGCGATAGAGATTGATTGATATGACTGTGTTTGAAGACAGAAGCTGTTGATTATATACAAGTCTGCTACTTACAACACTACACTTGCACTTCCATGCCCAGTTCTCGTGATTGAAGTCACATCATCACACAATCCATCATGACGTCGGGCCGCGTGCGCTTGTTGTCGTAGACTTCGAGGCTCAGTGATGCCAAGATATTGAGAGGGAGGTATTTGACCGAGTTTGTGTCCGCCGTTGATGACTTTTCTCGATTGCTTCACAGACAGGCAAGCAGGGATATGCTGTGAAACTGGCCCTGTGGCCCTGTGTAGGTTAGCTATCAGCAACATGCGTTAGCGAGGTGTCAGCAACCTGCATTAGTGTGGTAATTGAAGACGCTAGTCCCTGGACCACTCGGATCAACCAGTACCTGGAAGCTCGTACTAGCATCCATTGGTTCAATATACGCGCGTAAAATAGTTGCCAGGATACATGTACTAGCCCGCTGTAACTGCCGTGATTCTTGGACATTAGAGGAACGGGACGAGAAAATATAAAAACCTAGACCATTCGGATTATGCCTCATCATTTATTGCCAATGTAACCGACGAAAAACTAATTCCATTACTAGAAGGTATCATCTATCTTCTCATCATGAAAATCTCACTTATATCCACCATTCTGCTGGTGCGTGGCATCACCTCCATGACCTCGTCTAAGGACAGCAACGCAAAGAAACTCCCGTATACCCTCCTTACAAAACATTGTAAAGATGAGTCGCTAATCAGGAGCATACCAGTTTCGACCATCAATTTTTTTCATGGTCCAAGACAACGCCATTTGAGGCATGTTGGGAGGCTCGCTCTGTAGGGCCTCCCGACTGCCCTGCAGACTTGGTACGCTCACCTGCATGTATCACCAAAATTTGTTCACTTTCACTAACGCACGCAGTACCGTAAAGATATGGTACTTGCCTATGACTGGTATTTATGTGACTTGGCGACTGCTAATGGTTCTAAGGGTACGACTGATGAGCCGCGTTGGGCTTGCTGTGTCTATACTGATCCAGACGAAAATGACCTTTAGCTGTGGAGTTTGATTTAATGATTCGGTCTTCCCATTTCAGTTTCCAACTGCCATTAGGTTATTAAAAACATTATTCGTTATAGACTCCTGATCCCCTCTTTGGGGACTATAAGTACTGTAGTCTGACTTCATCTCAAGCGGAGTTTGACTCTGGACCGCCTTCTCCGTGGATCATTTGTTCTCTATGAGATAGTATGCCTCGCTGCTTTACCCAGGGCTAGCATAAGGGTTGTATTACAACTTCAATTTCTTCATGAACGTGTATCTCAAGCCTGACAATACATTTATGATTTCTCGTTTTAGACTAAAATTGCCTCTTGGAGGTTCTCAGAGGCTCCCTCATTCCATATCCACTCGTACTGTAGAATTCCATATCGGTGATATGTCACTCTACCTTCTTCGACCAACTTGTAGATCAATAACCCCACCACATCTGAACGGGGATCCTCCACTCGGCCAACTGGCATCCACAAAACATCCATCTCCCCTCCGAATGAAAAGAGTTGTAAAAAGGATGCCAGAAACCCTTTGGCCTTTGATACACTATCTATATAATAGCGGAATACTTTGTCTGAGCCCTTCTCTTTAATATCACTATCTTTCTTCTTCTCAACCGTAAGTTGGATGATATGGGCTCTGATATATAGCTCTGACACTGAACTTTCCACCGTGCTCAAGTCGTTGCAGGTCGTGGGATACTTTAAAGGCCGGTCGGGGTGGTCATCTCTGATGTATATTGGCGTCTGTTTGATATTCATGAAATCCACGGGACACATGTACGCCCAACACCAAGATGATAGATATGAGTTCTCTTTTCTAGTGTATTCTCGTGGATGAATACCGTGGTACCATAGAAGGCCTTGAGCTAGGCTTCTTCGGAAGAGACCATTAAAGTATTCGGACTTTGTACGCCGGATCAGAACGGAAGCAAGTCCATGTATCGCATATAGCCGATCTTTCTCGTGCGTAAGCTGCGTATGAGTGAAGAGAGCAACAAGTTGCCACCATCCTTTAGAGAAAAGAACGGTCTCATCTGGCATCGACAATATCAGCCGTAATCTTGAATCTTTAATCCATTCCAGATCTTGCCATGGGATTTTAGTATCTTCCAGAAAAAGAGAACTTGAACATTCAAGGAAAAGTCCTTGGGGAGTCCAATGCAGTATGCGTGATGGAAGCGCAAGCTCTTGCCAGCACCATCCACGTTTTGTAAGTGGGGATTCAAGGAACGGTTTCTTAACATAGGCGCTGTTATTAACCTCTTGATATATGCAATATGGCGTTCCATCTCGACAGCGGTCAGCGATCCTGATGCCGATGTGTGTTATAGGATATCTTGCGACTGGGCGTTCAATCAAGAACCCATCCGAACTATCATTCGAGCATGATGCAGCTATGCAGCAAGCCGACTTGGAATAGTAATCTCCCATCTTCGGCGACTCGGCGTGGAAGTCACCACTTCGTCCCTGAATGATACAAATCGCATCAATCCACAAATAGCGGAATCCCATCATCCTGGTCAGGAGGATGCTATCTCGGATAGTTTTCGGAAGGTTTGATATAGAGAACCCTTGCATTCGCTTTGTAACGTTTTCCTTTGTCGTTAAGGAGTTTGCGTTGCCAGCTCCCCAACAATAGCTGAGAATGAGATAAGCAAAACCTTCAGCATTTCCACTGCTGTTGGTTTCCACCAGCGTCACCATATCATCATCCATTTTACCGACATCCACTAGTCGAGTTGGAAGACTTGACGTATTATGTTTTTTCATGCACCTTTTGTGGTATTCACCCTGTTTATGGCATGCCTCCATCCAAGGTTCGATCTGTCGGTCAATGAGTTCCTGGAGGTCCTGTTGCACGTTGTCTGCAGTGAACGCTGTATCAGGATAATGTCAGAACCAAAAGTTCGCAGGATGTAAGGTATAGAATTACCTTTGACCTGGCGGCTTTCCATGCCTTTCAGTAACTCCGCCTCCCTAAAGTCAACCATATCAAAGGTAGTTACAGCATCGCACATTGTTTTTTGACCCTCAAAATCTACCTTCAATAAAGCCATGATAGATGGCTTTTCCAACATGAGAAGATCCAAAACAATTAATCCATTTGCCAATGACTTTCTGGCGTCACTGGTTATTGCGCGATTATAAACTAAGTTTGACCAGACAAACCGGCACAACGCGCAACCTTGATCTGCCGACTTTTGGAGGGATTTGAATGTCTGGAGGGGTATTGCCACGCGTAGGCCTTTATTGTCAGAAGGCATCGACGGACACGGAAGTAATGCACAGCGAGTGCAAAGTTGAGGGGAAGGATGTATGATGGAGTTGATGATAGGCATTTTCAAGAAAGAACAGAAAATTAGTCGTCAGTCTATTCAATTCAAGCGTTGCAAATATTCTGGAGTTAAGAAAGGGCAAAAATCTATCAAAGCCCAATATGCAACCATAAGGCACGTAGGGTCGTCGCAACCGATGCTGCCCAACTATACGGAACAACAATGTGCCGCTGTATGATGTCGTAGTACTGGTATAAGGCGGAATATGCAATTGGAAACAAGCAATTAACGTCATAAGGCATTCTTACTCTTGGCAGACAAAGCATCAGCAGTCAGCAAGAAGGCTTTACTGTGGCAATAAAGATCCCTTAAAAGAGGACGCCCTATCCAACAACGTTGGAGGGGGCATAAGAAACTTAATTTTAACCTACCCGGACAGCTATCTTGCGGACCCTCGGGAGTATGAAAGGTAAAAGGGATGTAGATCCTAGGGACTGTTAAGGTTCATGTTTTGCTAAGAAGTCGTAATGAGTGGTAGATAATTATGTTATCCCTTTCCAAATGTGTTCCATCCGGTCTTCAACAAAATTATAATGTATAACTCTAGCATTAAATATTTTAGGCTACGCACGAGATACACTAGCGGAGCCGTCAAACTCTTCCTAGCTTTAGAAGTTTCATTATGGAAGGATTTACGCCGTGTTAATTGTTCAAAGCTTGTTACATAAGTGTTTCCATTAGGATCCCGAGGGTGTAGGGTAGGAGGCTTTCCTCGCATGCCCTTAGCGTTACTGCGCTTCTTACGTCATGGACTTGCACATCTATGTTTGGTTGTCAGGGATAAGACCTATGCCCATATCATTTGCACTAGATCACTGCAGGAGGAAGCAAAAACAGTAATACCTATAACAGTTCAGTAGGTAATGGTCCTTGTGTTATGGTTATAGTTCAATTTTGGGGCCGATGTCCAACCATTTTCAGAGGGCAACATGTGTCTGCCCCACCACGTCTTGGTATGCGGAAAGATATCACAAACAAGGAACAAATTTCCACACGCCGAAGTGGAAATGCAACCTGAACCACCATGTTTAACCAGGGTTTCATATCTGGACCAACAGCGATGACCTGAGACAGTCGGTTGTAAAAGTGCTTCATAGGAATTTCGATCTTCTTCTGCAAGTCTGTGATCCCTTAGCCAACATCGGCCTCCCCATAATGGAGAGCATAGAATATGTCTATATATCTGGCTTAAACACTATCTATACTGCCACGGTGCTCCTGGAAACCGGGATGATCCAGACGATGGAGTTGATGAGCCTTGCCAATCTTGGTACAGCAACTGGGCTTGTGACAGTTGTAGCTGATTGTAAAGGTGGTAAGTGTGTGGCTGTAGCTTTTGACAACGTGCCCTCTTTCGATGAGGTCTCGACTTCGAAATTGATGTTCTAGACCCATCTGTACGGATTGTCTCACTGTGTTATGGGTGATCCAACGCGAGAGTAATAGTGAAGAAAAGCAAGTCTCAGATGTGGCCAGCTGGAATACCTCTTTCCCTGCAGAGAAAGAACAGACCCGAGGCCACCAACGGAAATACTGCGGAAATGAAATTAAAACCGCCTTCTTTTGATAGCTAGGGATAAGAGATGATCTCGCCATTTTTGCGCTCAAAAAGCTTGACAGTCGCCGTGGATGATCACGTCGGCTTCAACAAGATACCAGCTGTCAATTTGCTTTGGTACCATTCATACAGCAATATGAAGTCTTTGATTGTCATCGCCGGTATCTTGAAGGCAACACAGGTTGTGTCAGGGAATAACCAAGCCGCGATGGAGGCACTGGCAGACACATGGTGTATCACATACCTGTCCACCTACATTGCTGCGGTCATGAACCAAGGTGACCTCTCGCCAACGGATAGACCAGACATTGAGGTACCCTCTGCACAAAACCCTCGTCGACTCCCCTTTGCGCCATCTCTTCGCCCTACTTTTGCACGAAACACTTCAATATCCACCACAAGATCCGCTAGGAGTATGGAAGCCTTAAATTGCCAGTTGATAAATACTGACATTGTGACAGGTTCGGACATTGGTCCAGATAGCTTAGCTTTCACTTCAGACCTGATCAATACTGCTGAGACGTCTCCCGTTAACTCTGAATCCTCCGATTTTGACGCCGACCCAACCGTCGTACAGTCAAGTTCTGCAGTTTTAACACTTACCGATGGTCTCTCTACGGCGGTGACCCCCACGAATGATACAGAAGCTGCTTCAACGTCCACTGATATCATCGAACCTGCTGGACGAAATATCATCTTCCTCATTCAGGCCCCCGACAACGCGAAAGGATCCTTCTATAAACGGGCTAACAACGAGTTTGTTGGAGAGAGTAATCCTGAAGTATGCACATTTGCAGCTACTTTCAATCTGGCTGAAGGTCAGGCTGGAAATCAGCTCGTTGCTGAAGGTCTACCCATCTATTACTCTGGTGAGGACTAAAAAGAACTATCTCCACAAGGCCGCCCTCCTAGGGGCAGTGTTACATCGGGATTTACAGACTCTCGTGGTACACTTGCATTCAGGAACTCGGAGCTACCAAACGGTGAGGCAGGCTTCTGTCAAGATGCGGATGATCAGGTTTATATCACCTTTACCACTGGACCATCGGGGTGCACGCCTGTCAGCCTAGGGATCTATAATGGTATGTATAGTGGTTTTCCATTGTTGGTTTTTGAAGTCAGATTCTAATTGTGTCTTCAGTCGAGCGATGTCAGGACGGCAAACTGGTGGGTCTCGATGAGTTGACGTCGAGTGACTCTGGAACTGTTACTGCGACAACAGAGAGAAGTCTCTCCACTCAATCAACCTCTGGGGAGCTCCCGGAGTCTACCGGCCTGATTCCATCTGAGTCGACTATTTCAGCGTCCCAGACATCTGGATTTGAGGCATCCGCCACACGTTCATCCTATGTCACTGAATCATCCACCCAGGAGCCAGGCGATACAAGCAGTAAAGCGATGTCTGCTTCCACTTCACAACTTCTAACAGAGACATCTGATCTATTGGACTCCACAACAACCTCCAATGATGGGACAGGACTTTCAACAACCTCCGGTGTGGAATCTCAAGCTACAACAGGGATCGAGACATCTGACACAGAGATTACCATCATGACTTCGCTTTCGGAAACGACCATTGTTCCTGAAACAACAGAAACTACTGGAGTTGACACATCCAGCACAGAAGTCGTCAACGACGTCGATGCCACAGCGACCACAGATACTATTGACACTACTACGACCTATGTCGACACAACCACTCTACCTGAGAACCCCACTATCACCGAAGATGAGACGACAACAGCAGGAATCACTACTACGGCTGAACCTACGACGACCACAGCGGCCGCACCTGAACTTGAACCACAATTTGCCTGCGGCGATCCTGGATACACCACCACGTACACTTACAGCGGTGTCGTCTTTAACTTGCTATGTGACCGAGACTTTAGCTTCTTTCCACTGCGTTATTTTGTGGCTCAAAGTTATGGCGAGTGCATAACGAGTTGCGCACTGAACAGTGCTTGCGATGGGATTGTTTGGGAACCGGCAGGCAGAGGCTGTAGTTTATCAAGCGGGTTGGATGCCTACGGGCCATTTGATGGTTATGATGTTGCGCAAGTAGTCTCGCGATCTGAGTAGGGGTGGAATGACAGGGGAATAGGAATATATTTTCATTTGTAATGTAACATAATTGCATCGAGAGTTTAATATCCAGAAAACAGTCAACCTCTGCGTTGGGCAGGATGCAGAAACCGAATCCAATTAGATGCCTCTCCATGATATGTCTTGCAACGTGACGTTTGAGTATAACGATCAGATAAGATTTTTGAGGATATTTACACTTTTCACAAGGCATGTGTGAGAGAATAACACAACGTCATTAACCAGTTCCCTGATCGTGTTACAACTGATTCAATCTTAACGCTAACTTGGTCGATGTGCCGAACATAACGTTATCAGCGCGTAGTAACGACACAGGGGTGACTAGATTCATTTACCGTTCTAATTGCCAATTTATTGCTTTTTAATGTCCTATACAAGCTGCATTCCAGGGACCAAGCCTTACATACTCATTCTCCGTCTCATGTTTTCACTTTGCCATCCCTTTGCCCTCTCAAACCCGTTCCTACTCTGATAAAAGTCTTCAAAAGCTTGGCGAATCCCTTCAGAACTGGTTGAAACAAACGGACCATGCTGAACAATGGGTTGGTCAAGGATTTCGCCAGCAATGATAAGAAGACGAGCACGACGATCTGCATCTTGGGCGACCTCAATAGATACGGCGTCTCCCCCAGGTTTATATATCACCGTTCCGTGTTGTTGAACTTTCGTTAAATCGCCTGTTTGAGATGCAAAGTCGGCACAGCCTTCATAGATGTAGGAGAATGCATTCCACTCCTTTGGTAGAAGCTGAACCAATTTTCCGCCCGGCTGGATCTCAACATCCAAGTACCATACAGGTGTGTATGCCAGATCTTTGACACCATCAATGTTGCCGGACTTGCCTGATATGACTTTGACAAGAACCTCTCCATCATCTAGGCGCGCAATCGGGATCTCTTTGGCCCTAACATCTCGATATCGGGGCTCGCACATCTTCAGATGCTTCGGAAGATCGACCCACAGCTGGAAACCAGCATTGGGTTCTCCATCAGGACTAGGGAGGGCCTGTTCAGAATGCATGATGCCTCTCCCAGCAGTCATAAACTGCAAGTCACCAGCATGGAGAACGCCTCTATTTCCAGCAAAGTCCTCGTGCTCCATAACACCTTTCAGGATATAGGATACAGTTTCTTGTCCTCGGTGGGGATGATCGGGGAAGCCTCCACCGGTACCTCCATTCAGATAATCAAGCATGAGGAACGGCGAGAGGTTGCGTTGCTGAAAGCTACCGATGGAGCGCCGAACTCGGGCCCCTGCGCCCTCGGATTGTTCGAGAGCGGTGAAAACCTTGTTGATCGCTCTGAGCTGAGGCATGGCTAATTTTGGTTGAAGTGGTAAGTCTTTGTGGATTTTGTTATCCTTGAAGAAGGTAGCTGAATGAAGGAATAGATGCTATTGAGTGATGGAAACTGTTCTTAGGAAAATTATATTGAAATACTTTATACGATTTTATCATTTATATTTAGCCCTAGATAGTTAATAGGATTTGTAGATGCTGACAGATTTGTAACTGTATTATTAAGTGTTTAAATTACGCTAGTTCATTCTTGTATGTTAATCTTTACTTAGTTAGGTAAAGTTCAAGGGTCAGTCGGTCATTTAAATGCTTTCAGCGGAACAAACCCGCGCGGCTCGGCCAGCTTTCGGGGCTCTTATAAAGTCCGTATTCTTAAAGCTTTAGAGCAAGTGAAAAAACCAGTATCAGACTTTAGAAGTAATACAGATTAATTAAATAAACTCTCTATTCAACATCCAGTCTATCTGTAGATCCAAGAATGATTGCTGAGGGTTATAGCGCGGTAAATAAGATTGGCACTATAGCGATCACTAACAAGCTTACTAGTGTACCCAGTCTCATTTTCGTGATAAACAACATATTCAAGGGATCTCTTCATATACGGTTCAAATATTGAGCAGCAGCTACCGTATCCAAACTACGTGCAAGCGGTGGGAATTGGTTAGTTATACTTGGTGAGAGTTAATATGCTTTTTGATAAATTATCATGCACTGTTATTCTTCCATTGAGGGGATTCTTTTTAATGAAATCACGCTCTACCAGGTGATTCCCGAGGTTATGTTACACAGTAATGTTGCCATTGATCATCTAATTGTAGTACCAATTCTGGAGGGGATATTCAGCCGCAAGTTGGCGGGACAATCTGACGACTACGGAGCAACAGGGCTATGATAGCAGGGTGGACGAAGAATTGCGTCGCCATGTTGACGGATATCCAATTATATTCAAGCTTGAGCATCAGTGGCCCAGGTGCCATGAGATGCGTCTCTTGCCCAATCCAGAGGTAGTGTCGGGAGAGCGATTTATCCAAACTGCGAGGAACGGTTCGAGCCTGAACCAGGTCGTTTAGTGGAGGCTTTTTGTGTGCGAGCCGGACTGAATGATGTTACGTAACGGTTCTAGGACCTAGGGAATCTGATGCAAGAGATTAAATTCATTTATTCTATATACACAAACATGACAAGGATGTTTTGACCACAAGTGTATGGCATTCCAAATTTGAAGTATTAATGCTCTGATATATACATAATAAGCAGCCTTTCCCTCTCCTTGCTCGGGAACATGGTATCCATCCGGACTTAAATCTTTACAGTCATATACAAATAACATTTGGTCCAAAGTCTGAGAGCCATTGAGCTTGCCTTTCTTGTTGGGCGTAGCAGCAAGGTTGCCAAGGCTAAGGTGTACACTACAGCATTCCGGTGAGCTGAATCTCACGTTCTTTCATTGGCTCTGAAAAGCCCTCCCTTTCAGCTCAACGCCATAAGGCATTCTTGACACGCCACAACTAGCCAATACTCTTGGCAGACCAACCGTCAACCATTGACGGGCAGGATTTCCTATGGTCGTAATCACCCTCAAGAAGGGATGCCACCTCCTACAGGGAGGGGAAATCCAGGACTTACATTCGACCTCTGGCGACCCGAACTACAATGGCAGAACCGAAAGCAATCGCAGAGGAGGCAGTCGCCGATTCGAACGACAGATCAGAAGTACAAGACGCTGTTGATACTTCGCCCACCTCTAAGAAAGCCAAATGGCAAGTCAGCCTCATTGCTGGTGCGGGTGCCTGCATCGTCGTACTCATCATCAATCTTGGTGTCACTATCTGGTCAAGTGTGACTCTCAAAGGCAGCGAAAACAACGAAAGCGGCAAAGGGTCAAGCCGGAGGATTATCTTCGAGGGGTCGTGCTCGGCTTCACGCACTCTCAATATCGTGATTCACCTTTTCATCAATATCTTTAGTTCAATCCTCCTTGCCGCCAGCAACTATGCTATGCAATGTCTCTCTGCTCCAACTAGAGCAGATATAGACCAGGCGCATGCACGCAAAGAGTGGATGGACATTGGAATCCCCAGTTTCCGCAACGCAAGGATGATATCTGGATCGAGGTATGCTCTGTGGCTGTTGTTGGTCCTGTCTTCTATCCCTCTCCATCTTTTGTAAGTTTCCTAAATCCGTACATCCACCTGAAGCCAATAGCCTAGGTTCAACTCAATAGTCTATCCTTCCCTGACAACATGGGAATATCAACATTTCGAAGTTGACGAAGAGTTCCAACTCTTTCGGCGCCATAGTGAGGAATCTCGAGACCTTCAGCGAAGAATCAAACAGCTGGTAGCAGGTGACCATGGGAAGCTTGATAACCTTACTGCTTTGCAATGTATCAACGAGTATGCTGTCCCTTTTCAAGCCAAGAGAATTGATGTATTGCTCGTCAGCGAACCGTTCGATTACAGTTGGCTCAGGGGCAAGCATAACCAGTCTTTGCACTCAAGGGCACGGTGCGACGAGTCTCCTACATCAGATTACGACTGGATTTGCGGAGGTAGTTCTTGCGACCCATGCCGGAGCAAACTACCTGAGATCAGAAGCAAGGCCAACGATTGGAGCCCAAGTTCCGGCACTGTCAAATATTGCCTCAGTCAGCGAGCGAAAGAAATGTGTAGACTGAACTTTGACTTCCGGATTGCAGTGGTCATACTTGTAGTCAACCTCGTCAAAGCAGTTACCCTAGCCTTTATCGCGCTACGGCCACCAAAAGAGCCACTTTTCGTTCTGGGGGATGCTATTCAGTCATTTTTGATATCTCCAGATGAGACGACCACTGGAGTCTGTCTGGCATCTGAGCGTATGGTCCGGTTTGGCCAACTCAATGAGCCTCGCACCATGACTTCGAAATACGAATGCCGAGGTAGGGCAGTGACGAAGAAGAGATGGAATTGGGGTGTTATCATGTAAGTGCATAAGGGTTATAGCCTAGCCAGTGCTGACGCTTTCTAGGTATGGAAGTACCTTCTGCGGCGCTTGCTCTCTCCTTATTTGGGGCGTCTTAACGCTACCAGGCCGCCGAGATCCCAAGAGTCTTTGGGAACTTGGTTTCGGCAGTGCGAACGAGCTAGCGTTAATATCAGGATGGGGTTTGGATGACCCTGAGAAGGGTGACACCATGCTAATCGAGATTGTACTACTGGCTAACCTTCCTCACATGATTTTTTCTTTCCTCTATTTTCAATATAACAGCATTTTCACGTCCATGGCCGAAGCCGAGGAATGGAGTGGCTATGGCAATAAAAGAAGGTCTCTGCGCGTATCATCTAACCAAATCGGCGAGCAACGATCGCGATATTTCCTTCAGCTACCATATCGCTATGGTGTCCCCTTATTATTAGCATCGATCTTGATGCACTGGTTGCTGTCGCAAAGTCTCTTCTTAGTCGCTGTCGAACAATCAGGGACTTGGAAATTGTTTGCTTGTGGGTATTCTCCCATAGCCATCATTTTCGTCGTCATCACTGCTGCACTCATGGCTACTGCGGTTCTTTACACAGCACTACGGCGCTTACCAACCGCCATGCCAGTCGTTGGAAGTTGCAGTTTGGCAATCGCAGCTGCTTGCCATCACCCAGATAACACGCCGCAGCCAGACGCGCCCGCCTTTCCTCTCCAATGGGGTGTCATGTGGCGAGAGAGTGAAGGGTCTGGTAGGGAGCTGACGAACCATTGTGGATTTTCTCAATACCCGGTCGAGAAACCAGAAGAAGGAATCGTGTATCTTTGATGAATTACCTAGTTTGAATAATTCAAGCAATGATTGAATGAGTTGGGTCCTATGAGTCTGAGCTCACGGCCACCTCTCCCGTCATGGTAATACTGATCTAAAAGCGGTCATACTTTCTACATGAAGTGCTCAGTCCAAAGCATGAGCTGAAAGGCTCTTGGCAATAATTTCGCATTTTCTGGACTTTTATTGGTTCGTTTACCGAACAATCCACTTCTCATCATCTTTCGGCAGATAAACCTGACCATTCATGAGTCAAAGATTGGACTTCAACCCAGAGCGACATCTAGTATACTCACGGGTTTACGCGGATCCAATTGGTGCTTCAGTCGGGCAATCTCTCACAGTTATCACACGCCATTTCTCGCAGGATAAACAGCGGCCATACCTTCCCACCTGGATTCATCTTCAGCTTACGTGAGGTATCGCTACCAACTATCGATGTTGGCGACACGGCTGAAGTCAGGATGGCATTAGATAAGGTGAGATTGAGAGTTCTAGATCGCAAGGACCAACTATAAGGTGGTATATGCAAGCTGCCAAGTTGCGGAAGTTCCATTCAAACATGATGTTATCGTGGGTTTCGTATCCTCCGTAGATAGAAATACTACCGCGTTAACATTACTTACAGGTATAAGAAGGGGAGAAGTCGCCCTCAAACAGAATAAAGAATCAGCATCCTCATCTTCGCCATCATTTCCTACACTGCAACCAACAACCTACGCAACGTTAAGGTGATTGACCTTGCCCAACATGCGCTTCTCTACAGCGTCTCTCTTCCTTCCCTTCCTACCCAGTGTCACAGCTTGGGCCTTTCCTTCCCACAGCCTGGACCGCCGCGAAACCTTCGATTTGGCTGAGCGCGAGGACTCGGGTGGCCATAAAGGATGGATTGTCCCATCCAACGTCACAGTCGAGGACTGGGGCACCGCAGAGCCCGGAGAGGGCTGGATTCCCGCCGATGAATTCATGAGGAGAATGGGTATCGCACCCCTTGAGGACCTGGAAGACATTTCCAGTCTTGAAGAAAGAGATATCGAAACTCTGCCGTTGCCTCCGAGCAAGAGGGGAGAACTCTCGGAGCGGGCAGCTGGCACTAGAGTCAACATCGGCAGGAAGCTAACCGACTACGGCTGTGGTGCATCAATCCGCACTCCCATCGGAGAAGCCCTCAACATGATCTGCAGTAACGGCTTTTGCGACCAGAGCATCACCTATGTCCGCACGGTTGATTGGCTCGGCAATGGCTACGGTTCCGGAATGGGGTCGACGACAGTTGAGAATCGATTTCAGGGGCGATTACAGAGGATCTTCAACCAAGGGCAATTTTATTGAGGCCGCCAAACGCACAGTCAATCCCGATAGTGTCAGCCATACCAAGCGCTCCATCAAGGTCGACAGCACAACGTGCATGAAATATGGTATTTGCAAGATTGTCACCTGCGACATGTCGAAGTTTGCCAACTTTATTTCTATCAAGAAGCTCGAGAGTTTTAACACATTTATCTCGATCGATATGACTATTAAAATGAACGACTCAAACGGTAAGCGTCCTCTACTCCTGGCCCACGCTCACTGTATAATACAGGTTGTACGGTGGTGTCACAAATGATGGATACTAATACAGCGGATTAGATCATTGTATCGCCCTTGGCGTCCTCTCGGCTATCGGCGGCGCTATCTCTGGAATCGCAGGAGGTTTCTTTGGCATCGCCGAGGCATTTACTCCCGGATGCTGAGGAGCTTAACTGATACTCGTTCTGGAGGGAGTTAAAGGGCCCTTGAGAGGGGTCTATCGTCTTGTGACAAACTCGCATGGGTGCGTTGGCCGGTATGATGGAGGAGAAAAAGGTTTCCATGTAAATTCGGATAATACTTCTAGAGCTTGCCAGGCAACTCCTAGTGTCTTTCCCCTAGACAGTATTCTTTCGGAAATCTTGAATCAGGCTATCCACTGCCCGGGCTACCTCTGTAGGACGCGATAACATTGGACTGTGACCTGATCCCTCTAGGACACGAGTAACCCACTTATGGCCTCCTCCGCTCTGAGCAATCATGTTTTCCTGATTTGCAATAGGGTTGACAACATCCGCTGTTGCTTTGATGTATCCCAAACGACCTTGATACGAATCATCTTCCCATGCCTGCGGAGGAACAATTCCCATATTAGCAGCCATACTCTGCGGCTGCAATTGCGATAACGCCCAATCTGCAAGGTCTTTCGGAACGTCTGGCTGGTACAGCAAGCTACCAGGATCTTTGGCAACGAAGAGCCCTGGTGAAGGTGTATCCCAGTTAACGTATGGGAGACCGCCGACGCTTTCAATGACGGCGCCTTGATCCATGCCACCTGGGAAGATGTAGCCACAGAGATTGATGAAGCCCAAGACTCCGCCTAGAAGATTCTTTTGGGCTCGTTCCTGGGAAGACAAGCCAACAATGCCTCCGCATCCAATAGGTCCTCCGTAAGAGTGCGCCAGAACAACGACCTCTTTGTTCTCTGCTATCATCTGTTCCAAAGTGGCTTGGACGTGGGTCACATCATTGAGCTGTGTCTTCCCTGGTATGCCAGATGTCGATGGCAAGTTCACAGTCACAGTGGGATACCCGAGGGATTCTAGCTCGGGTACCTGGTGCTTCCAGGCCCAGGAGCGATGCCACCGCTGTGAATGAGAAGAATGGTAGGCTTTTTAGTGGAGGACATACTTCAGAAGGATGTTTGTTACCGTAAGAGGGTAGCGAAAGGTGAGGAGTTGATGGGGTAATTAGTTGCTTATGGCTCATGCAGGTGAGATCTCATGTGGGTTCGATGAATCGGGTTAGCACTACGTCACCACTCAGAGGCTAGTCAAAGGCCACTGCATCGCTGTCATGGCAATTAAACAATACTTAACATTCATTGATACCTATGTAATACATGCTTGCTCAGCGGCTTCATCTCCACCGGGCTTAAGCCTAGAGTGTGTACCTAAATCCCTCTCTACCCTCGCACAGGTGCTCGCCCTTCTCCGCTTGCCTGTTATTATGGCGAAGGATAAGCATAGTGATAGCAGCAACAATAACAGCCACAACATTAATGGCCATCACAGCGAGAATGCCAGGGAGATAGTTAGGTGCATCTTGTTGACCTGAGAAGGTTAGCTTTGTCGAAGGAAAGTCGACATTGGGGACTTACGGAAGACCATGCTCGAATAGATACCACCAACACCACTCATGCTGATAAGAATACCAGTAGAAACCGCACGTCGTGCATCGCCGACGATGTTGTTAGCCTGCCAGGCCAAAGTCGTCACAACAAGACCGTTTGCACCAGCGACGCCTAGAAAAGTGCCAATGTATCTGGGAGTTGGCGAGTTTAAGAAGGCAGTCATGCACAGTCCGATGATACCGACAAGACCCTGGAAGATGACGAATGGTCCTCGCATTTGTAGCTTGTCGGCAAGCCATGAGATAGTCATGGCTTCCACAACAGAGAAGAGGGCTGGAGGAGTGCTGAGGATGAAGGACATCTCGATGGAGTATCCGAGACCGCCTCTCAGAATGATAGGGAGGAAGAACAGGAAGGCGTAGACTCCTACAGCACCGGCCATGTACATCAGAGAGTAAGCCCAGGGCTTCCAATCAGCAGCGGTATGAGCCAGGATCTTCCATGTAACCTTCTCGTGTTCTTCGGGGCCGCGATCCTCGGCAAGTCGGGCCTTGACGAATGCGCGTTCTTCAACGGTGAGGAAGGTGTTCTTGTCCGAGTCGGGGAAGTCGACGATGATGAACCAGGAGCCGATTCCGGCGATGACGGTAATGGTGCCTTCAATGATGAAGATCCATCGCCATCTGTTATAGTTAGCTACCGTTTCTTATCGTTAGAGTTGGCTTTACTGACCCTTTGTAGTGATGAGCCTTGGAAATCTGGATCAGACCATAGGCAAGGATATTAGCGAACGCTGATAATGCGGACGCTGTCAGGAAGAAGCCGGCCATACGCTTTTGTACCTCGTATCGCTTATACCAAGAGGAGACAAGGTAAACACATCCTGTAGAGTCAGTAAGACACCTATGTTTGACATTGACAACAGAATACTCACCAGGGAAAAAGCCGGCTTCAAATACACCAAGAAAGGCTCTGAGAACAGCAAGGCCAATCCAATTGTTCAAGAAGCCAATGCCAAGAGAAACCAAGCCCCAAGCAACAGCGAGGAACGCAAGCCAATTCGCAGCACCAAGTTTGTGAATAAACGCATTGCTAGGAATTTCGAACAGGATGTATCCAATGAAAAAGACCATCAGAGCGACAGAGACTCTGTTTCCTTGGGTAAGGCCAAGGTCCTCGTCCATTCCCGAGATACGAGCGACGGCGACATTGGATCGGTCTACAAGAGCAATTGTGTAGAGACAGCCCAGAATTGGTAGGAGTCGAGTGTCGATTTTGCGAAGAACTCGCTTCTCGAATTTGACATCATGGGTGACTTCGGTTTGGTCATTGGAGTCTGCTCGTTCGATCTGCTGATCGTTTTCTTTGAGCATGTCGATGTCGTAGTCGTGGGCCATGATTGAAGATGAAGATGGATGAGGAGGATTGATTCGACAGTGGAATCCGGGGTAATCTTATACATAAACTGTCCGGACTGATGGAATGGTCTCAGATAAGTTGAAAATCCGGGGTAGAGAATTGACAATGGGACGCGATATCGGAACGTGCCACCGGGTATGGTCCATAGCCGATGGAATGCAAACATCTCCACCGAAATCGGCAAATAGGAAGCTTGGTTCAATACGCTATTCCAATGCCAGCTTCAAGAAATCGACTCCCTGGAATTAAGCGATGCGGGGTAATTTCAGGGCTATTCTCATTGCAGTAATAGCAGCCAATCTCTTCGGTAATACCCCAGATTTTTGTCGTCGACTGCATCTCACTTCACGCATTATTACGCAAGCCAGCCTCGACCAATGGAACAGCGCGGGCCCAAACGCGTGCCCAATTCTGGGCGGAAAAGAGGGACTGCGTGTGAGCGTTGCAATAGACGCAGGACAAAGTGTGATGGGTCCATTATTGGTGTTCCCTGCTCTGCATGCAAGAAGAGCAACAATCACGCTCAGTGTACTTTGATCCAGTCTAAACGTAGGAGGTACGTTATTATCTAACATCGATGGTGACAGGCTGATGCTGTTTCGGTAGAGGTCCAGATGGACGTTACACGTTAGAACCCAGTTCGAGATCTGAATCGCTTGGAAGCTCAATTGATACGGTCACTGGTGTCGAGAGTATGGCTTCTCCCTCCAAGGAACCTGAGCAGAGAATCCCTGTTACTTCGGATGCAGCATCACTTTCGGCCCAGGCTTCCAGTCCCTCGCAACCACTTACGCAGCCCAGTGTCGTTGGCGAAAGCTGGTATGCATCCTATGTTATGAGAGGTTATACTCCTGGTCATAGCAGCGTTCATCGTCCAATCGGTGACTGCAGCGAGACAGTCCAAGATGTCACTTGCCCAACAAGGACGAACGACAATCCTAGCAGCTCATTGCAGCCTCGAGATAAGCCTGGGTTGTCCGACCTTCCCCGGCCAGAACTCGTGAACGCCCTGATCAAGGCTTACTTCGATCGGTTCCATACTTTCTGCCCAATCCTTGACAGGAAGGCATTCTTCGCTTCACTGCATGATGGAACGGTATCTGTAACTTTACTAAGGAGTGTCATCTTTGTTGCATCGCTGCACTGCGACTTGGAAGTGCTGCATCGTATGGGACAAAGCACTCGGTTAGATGCCAACCATAAGCTCTTCACCGATGCAAGTGCCTCCTTCGACATGGACCGAGACTCGAACCGCGTTGACATGATACTCTCATCTTACCTTCTACACTACTGGTTTGGTAATCCCACAGCTTATCGAGATTGTCACTGGTGGATCGCTGCTGCTATTCGGTCTGCCCAGTGCACGGGTTATCATCGAAGCACAGCTAATAGCCAAATGCCCTCTGATCAGAGATCACGATGGAAGCGTATCTGGTGGTGTCTTTATGTACGCGATCGTCAAATCGCCATATCAACTGGCACGCCTATGGTTATCAACGATATGGACTACGATGTCGAGGAACTTGTTGTGGAAGACCTCGCAGGGGAGCCAATCGAGACGGCCCAATACATCGTTGCACAGGTCAAGTTGAACAAAGCAGGTAGGCAACCCTACTCCATGGAGGATGCAGCTAACGGTACAGTGGCCCGAATGTATTTCTCGCATTGTTCACCATCACGCCTTCCTCTCAGCAAGGACCTGTCAGTTTGTCAAGACGCAATACGAGATGTTCAAGCAACACTCCAGTCCTGGCACGATGCTTGTCCAGCATTGAGCTTCTCTCACGGCAATCATCACCTGAGCTTGACGCTTCAGGTCTGCTATCAGTGAGTAGCTTCCTATTCGCGTTTCCCGACCCTTAGTTAATGAGATAGTTATTACTTGATCAACATATACCAAAGACTACAGAGACAGTGCAGTAGGTCTAGAGAAACGAAGCCTGTCCTAGATGCTGCGACAAAGGTTTTTGATCTTGTGGAGAACTCATTGCTTTACTGGACGCCAGAGCAATTTCCTATGATCTAGTAAATTCCTCCAGGTCTCTCTCTACCGTCCCAACTCTAACTTGTATACAGTGTGTCGGCTCTTTTCTCCGCTATGATGGCTCTCGCTGTCGATGGGAGTACAGCAGCTCCCAAAGGCGACCAGATATTTGGCAAGATTCGCCGAGGCCTCCTCGCTTTGAAGCAATTTGAGCCGGTTTACAATTTGGCAAGATGGATTAGAAACTTCTTCATGGATATTATTAAACGCTCTGAGAAAGAAGGGAGAGCTCATGAACAAGAGCAAGCGGCCAGTCCACATGTTGAACCATCTGGAGGCTCCATCCATCCTGAAGAGGTAACCCACTCTCTATCGGTCATACATGGGGATCCAGCATCGTATACCACACCTGGGATGGGTCTTGAAGACACGACATTCATGATCGACTCCGAGGATGCGGCAGGCTTCTGGCCAGAATATATGGCCAACGGCTTCTTTTCGAACACTCACTCTGGAGATGCCATGGACTTTCCACAGCCTGACTCTACGCAGTACCAAGCTATGTACTTCCTCGCCGACTTGGGGATAGCGAATATTAATTCTGAGCCGAGCTGAAACGGATATGGTCGGCTACATAAGGCTTGAGACTGTCGGACGTACCACTAGCACTAGCAATAGAACTCACCACCTACGTCCTACTTCTCGTTCATGGCTTGATTGTTTGTGAGAAGGTGGGCTTTTGGGCCCTTGGCAGGCTCGATAGTTTGTTCAGCAGGTGCGCCATAACGCGGGGTACATCTACCTAGTTCTTGCAAGTCCGGTGGCTAGTGAAATGCCAAGCCCGGTCCTTTCAAGTCCATAGCCGAAAAGTCGCCCAAAATGTGGACTCCATAGCCGATGGCACTTGTTCGTGGAGCATGATGACTGAAGACGGCATGTCGATGATAAATAAATAAGAAAGACGAAGAAAAGGTCTCAGTTAAACATTTTTAAATCATTTCTTTAGCATACAGTCCCAGCGTCTCATTCATCAAACATGTCTGCTTTGTACAAAACATTACGATCATCACGGGCGACTCGTCTTTCCGCTCTAAGTATACCAGGTCGACAGTATCGTCGGCTCTCAAATAAAACGCCTCCAAGCGCTTTATCAAACAGTAATACTTCAAGTAGTCGCGCAGGTAATTTTATGTCAATTCTACTGACTGTCTATTTGATGCTAATACACTATAAACAGGGCTATATCTCCTTGGACTAGCCACGATCGGTGCTGCCGGCTCATTTAGTACTGTCGATTGGTCCAGAAGCACTCTATTCAACTATTTCAGTGTTGATGATACCAGATCTATAGAGGATATTCGCAAGATTGTACCCCACGCCAGACGGACTCGATCATCAACACAGCCACTGGAAAGCACTAGCAAGATTGATCATGATACTTCCCCAGCCAACATCCAAGCCGCATGTAAAGAGTTTGCAGCGATATTAGGACCTGAGAATGTATCCACAGACCAAGCTGATCTTATGACCCATTCTGGATCAGACTACCAGTCTTATGCCTGGACTGAGGAAACTGCTGTGTGTTCTCATGTTATTCTTTATCCGGAAACAACCCAGCAGGTCTCGGAGTTGATGAAGGTCTGTTTCCGGCGACAAATACCAGTGACGCCTTACTCCGGTGGCACTTCGATCGAGGGACAGTATATTCCTCATTTTCAGGGCATATGCGTTGATTTCAGTCGCATGAGTCGCATCGTGGAACTCAATAAAGATGACCTAGACTGCGTTGTGCAACCCGGAATTGGATGGATGGATTTGAATGAAGAACTTGCACCGCATGGGCTATTCTTCCCTCCTGATCCAGGTCCAGGTGCTATGATTGGCGGAATGGTAGGAACAGGCTGTTCTGGAACAAACGCTGCGGCATACGGAACCATGAAAGATTGGGTGCTATCACTTACAGTCGTCCTTGCCGATGGGACCATCATCAAGACTCGTCAGCGAGCGAGGAAGTCAAGTGCAGGTTACGATTTGACGAGAACGTTCATCGGAAGCGAGGGCACGTTAGGTTTAGTCACGGAAGCCACTTTGAAGCTCGCTGTCAAGCCTCCCTGTGAGGCAGTGGCAGTGTGCACATTCCCATCTCTGCGCGACGCAGCATCTGCAGTACGAGACGTACTCTCCGCAGGCATTCAAGTCGCAGCTGTTGAAATCCTGGATGAAGTCCAAATGAAGAGCATCAACGACTCTGCTTTGACTACGATAAAGTGGAAGGAGGAACCAACTCTCTTCTTCAAGTTTTCTGGGAGCGACGATTTTATCGTGCAGCATTTAGCCAAGCAGGTCGGTGGTATCACGAAGCAGAATCGAAGTACGGCGTATACATTCGCGTCTGACGAAAACGAACGCAACGAGTTATGGTCGGCGAGGAAGAACGCACTCTGGAGTATGATTGCAATGAAGAAATCACCAACAGATAAGGTCTGGACGACTGATGTCGCAGTACCTATGAGTCGACTTCCTGATATCATCGAGTTTGCCAAAAACGATATCGAAAAGTCAGGGTTACTTGGGTCTATCGTCGGACATGTAGGCGATGGCAACTTCCACACCTTGCTTCTATTTCCTGAAGACAAGCGACATGTCGCGGAGGGTATCGTTCATCGAATGGTTGGCAAGGCTATTGAGATGAAGGGAACTGCTACTGGAGAGCACGGTGTTGGGCTCGTCAAGAGGGATTATTTAGAGAAGGAACTTGGGAAGGAGACTGTGGATGCGATGAGATCGGTAAGTTTCCCCGTTGACGTCATACTCTTCTACTTTGAGACTAACCCGTTGTAGATGAAAAACGCGTTTGACCCGATGTGTATTTTGAATTGTGATAAGGTCATTCGTATGCAGGCAGCATCGTGAAAATGATGGTATGGGTTCAGTTACGGGTACTACTGTGGGGTAAATGACGATGGCATTGCGATATTGTTAGCGAAATAGTGTTATTGTTGTTGAACCGCTTGTAAACCAACTGTATTGCTGTTGGTTGAACCTGGTAATCCATCAGCATTTCCAAAGTGGCACGCTCCGATGTGTTCAACACCCGTAATACTGCCGGCATATTCTATGTGTCGCCATAAATAGCTCTACTGCATTAAGACTAAACTGACAGAAAGATCTAGATATATGGTCTTACAGTTTTAAGACAGTAGCTGCGTGTGATGGTCTTGTCTATTTTTATGATTCCACGATAATTTTAGTTCAGGGTAACATCCAAGTTGAAGCTGACGATGTTTCAAGGGTCACTTTAAAACAATTTTAAATCGCCACCAATCAGTAGGAGGCCGTAGTGGAGCAGATCTGACAGCGGACGGAAGAACTTGAGACCGAGATACGGCAAACCGGCATCTCGTTTAGCGGAGCAAAGATAATCCGAAATGACTCGCGACGAAATGATCAGCCGTCAAGGCTGCAATTTTGTACAGTATCTTGTTTGGCAGGATAGAGGCAAAGAAGGCTATCATCAAGTTCAATATAGAGGATACAGCTATATCTCTGAAAAGAGGCTTCTTTAGAGTATAAGCTTATCTTTATACGAGATCTATATCCCGTAGATCGGAGTTACCTAAGATGCCAAGACAATGAGGCTGAGCTAACGAACCTCACGACCCCACCTTGACAAAGCAAGTGCTAAGGGTTTGCCGATTCAGTCATGCATCATTTCTTTCAAACATCTTGTGTCGGTGAATTCGACGTTTCGTTCTTGTCGCAGAACAACATCATGACATCGCCTGCCTGACCCAAGAGAATCCCGGCGTCTGATCTGTGCTATAAACGCGACGTAACACGCATTCTAAGATTCTTACTCCTTTTGCCACTCCTGGTCATCTTATCTCCACAACTATGGCGGATGCAGCTAAATCGTCCAAATGGAAGAGAGCGCGTGGGCCAAAAGTTAGGTCTGGCTGCACTACTTGGTGAGTTGATTCGGTATCTGGAAAGACAGTTCGCAGCTAACGGGAACAGCAAGTTTGTAACCCTTTGATTTCACATGCTAAACTCAGCACTAACCAAAAATCTAGAATCCGCCATTTGAAATGCGACGAGACAAGACCAGAGTGTCTTCGCTGCGTAAAAGACAAAAGAACATGCGACGGCTATGAGATGCCAGTCCATTATAAGCCAAGGACTAAAAAGAAACAACAAGATACTGTAGTCCGTCGGGTCCCAGCCTCATCAAAACTTCTAGTTCCAGCCGGCCTATCACCGGAATCCTTCAGCTCATCGATAGAACTAGATCTCTGCCACCATTTCCGAACATGCACCGTCTCAGAACTAGCCAGCTCTTTAAACGCGATGAGCTTCTGGCACGCCTACGCGTTACCGCTCAGCCAAGACTCGGAACCCGTCAAAGCCGCGATAGGCGCGTTGGGCGGCGCGCACAAGGCTTTCAAACTTCAGACGCAGACTGATTCACTGACGCAGTCGCTTGCGCAGTCTTATGAAATTGCCAGCATTCAGCAGTATAATAATGCTATTCAGGTTATGCAGGAGTACATGAGTTCGCCTGAGAGGAACTTTCAGGTTGTTCTTACGTGCTGTCTGATATTTATCTGCACTGAGAGTTTGTATGGAAGATACGCGAATGTTACTCGACACTTGGAAGCCGCGTTTTCGTTACTGAACACGCATCATTTATCTGACTATGGCGCCGGAATGGGAGGTCAACATGATCAAAGCGATTTGGCCAAGTTTATGGAGAATATCGGTCCTTCACTCTGCGGTCTCGCGTCTGACCTGTTCTTTTACATGGGCGACAATCACTCGTCTAAACTAGTATCGGAGCTGCAGAAGTGGCTTCATCGCCAAGACCCGATCTACCTGCAAGAACCCGGAGCCCCATTCTTTTCCGCTCAAGCAGCTGCATCGTCCCTGACGCGGATAGAGACGATTTGTGGGATGGACATGTACACAGAGTGTCCTACGTGTCTGACTCTGGGCTATCCTTGTGGCAAGGATGCCTTGGTGTGTCGTCGTTTCGACCACGGGTTGGATCCAGAGTCATTCTTCCGGTATTGGAGCGCGCGATACAACGCGTTCAAACTCAACTTTGATCCATCGACAGCCTCGGAAGCAGAGATATTCCGCTTCAAGGTTCTTGAGCTCGAAGAAACGACCTGGCACGCGACGTTCAAGCTAAACTCGATGAAAGATGATCTGGAAACTTCAGACTGTATCGAGATTCTCAAGAAGGCTGAGTCAATCATCGAACTATCACAGAGCGAAACGGGTCACATCTTCACATTCCAAGCAAACCTAGTCCCGCCAATCGCCTACGTTATTATATCATGCCAGGACGAGAAGATTCAATGGGAAGGCGTACGGCTTTTGAGATCCCTTGGACGACGAGAGGGAGTTTGGGATAGTAAGAAGATGGCGGACATTTATGCGAATATGATTACTGCAAAGAAGAATAAGCTGTTGTCGTGGGATGAGATACCCCCCGATGTGCCGCAGTTGACGGAGCTGCTGGATTCAGTTCGGTTGGAGGGTTCGCCGGAGAGGCTAATGAATAGACTGTAGATGGGGGTACGATGGTGCTGGATGATTGCTTTACATTGATACCTAGAAGTGAATACCATTATACATTGGAGATCTTCAATTTGTGTATTTTCATTATGCCAAAATATAGCCATGTTCTATGCATGTCCTTCTGAGATTAATAATACAGGGAAAACTGGACAAGCCAGACGAAAAACCCATATCCTTTCCAATGAGCACTCTCACTGTCTTAACTACTTTGCCTGAATATTGAAAAACTCCATAATAACTCGAGTGCGTAGTTCAGGAGCAAAGTAATCATAACCCACGATAATATTGCATGAGTTCACATACACGGTAACAGGAATTGCTTTCTGATACATGATACTCCACTGAGTTGATTATTAGCTCATGTGCTTCTAGCCGTTACTCGTAAAAGCTCTTACCGCAGCCACAGGTGAAGGGTTAAAGTCTCTGTCGAGCAATCCCTCAAAGACAGCCCCAGAGTCAACCAAGATCTTCTTATCGAAGATTGGAAAATTCGAGTTCACGTAACCTCTCCAAACGTTGGGTTTGGTGGACTTGTGATCATAAGTCGTCAGCGTATTATCAACCAAACCCGCATCGGTGATGTTCGAATAGTCAAAGAATGACGAGGCCATCTCGCCATCGTAAGCTTCATCCACGCGAACGAAGGCCTTCGAAGGTGAGTTTTCGATGTAACCAGCCGTGATATGCGATAATTCAGCATTCCTGTCTCTGGTTAGCTGCAGTCATGTTGGGCTTTGTATGGTGTGCAGACCATTTGTGCTGTACAAAGTGAGCCTGGTATTCTGGCTTGACGATTGGTGGCTTTGGTTGCGTGAACCCGTTTGAGAACTCTATCATGGAAGGCGGGAAGGAAGGACATGCTGGCACGGCGGCCGCAGCTGCGAAGGTGATGAACAGAGCAGCGGGAAACAACATGTCGGAGATTGAGTGACTTAGAGATGAGATGATGTGAGTGTGTTTGTATTGAATTATTTCGGAACTCCAGATGTCTTTATAGTATTTGGGTGTCGAGCTGTTTGCTGTAAGTCTTTCAGCGCGTTCAATAAGTACCAAACTGGGTTAGTTGGCCCACCTATCTCAACCTCTGCAAGTGAGCAGGAAACAGCTCAATGGTGTCCGAGGTTAGTATTTCGCTTATCCTTAGTGAACGTAAGACAGTCTCGCAGGTGCGTTCAATTACTTCTCAATCGGGTTAATGCTCAGTGGGGCTTATGAAGTGGATTGCGTGTTCATCAGCCTCATCTATGACTCCCGACACTAACGAGTAAACGTGACCAATTCGACCCCTCTTCACCCACGC
Organism: Fusarium sp. MBC 181; assembly: GCA_030772735.1. Classification (NCBI taxonomy): domain Eukaryota; kingdom Fungi; phylum Ascomycota; class Sordariomycetes; order Hypocreales; family Nectriaceae; genus Fusarium; species Fusarium sp. MBC 181. The sequence goes on along the minus strand of JAPHDB010000193.1, from coordinate 18,453 downwards.
TTTTATGATGATAAAAATGAGCATCACACCAAAAATGAGTAGCAAGCGTAACGTCGGACCGCTAGACAAGCGCAAAAAGTTGACCCGCTGCCAATCCTGCGCAAAAAGACGTATCAAAGTATACAGCCCAACCCTCCATCGTTACAACGTTGACTAACATGCTGCAAAGTGCCAGGGCGGCTCCCCTTGCGAGTACTGTATACGCACCAACAAGACATGCCTTCCTCAAAATAATCCAGTTGTTAAAGCAAAGTTCGTGTATACCGGCTCTTCGCAAGTGATGACACATGTCACCGCAAAGTCTGATGTCACATATCTGGAATTCTTCAGCGTGTTCATGCGACGCTGTCAGTTCACTCGAGCGTCCACTGATTTGGCATCTGACCTTCTTCCGTTGATCCAAACGTGCGCACCGCTTCAAGAAGCGGCAATTGCGATTGGTGCACTCGAGGCCAGCAGGAGGGCTACCGTGAACTGCACAAGCGAGCGACAGTCACCGGAAATAATTGCCTTACAGTCATATGGCAGGTCAATCCGGAAGCTTCAAGCTGAGCTCGACTCGTTGGAAGCTTCACAATGTCAAGGTGTACTTTGGTGTACACTTCTTCTAGGGCTATTCGACGTATGTAGCATTCCCGTATATTTCAGATGCTACGCTAACAATACGAGTTAATGACACAAGTTACCGGAGATCAATGGGCTAAACACATGCTTTATGGGACTTCTAGAATTCTTAAAACCTTTGGCATGATGAGACCCGTCAATCAACTTGGGAAGCAGTTCTTGGGGGCATTTCAATGGTTAGAGGCAAATCGGGCCATTCTTTATTGCGAGGAAACCATTCTCTCACAAGGAGAATGGAAATGTCAATATGGGTACCCAACGCCGCCCTTGACGAGCCAGGTCGACAGTATTTTTGAGCTGTTCCTCCGGGTTTCTTCTTTCAGCAAATTGTTAGTTCCTGCAGCTGATCTTTACGCCATGACTAATACATCAACAGCTTCTTCGATCGCATCGAGTCCATACCAGAGTCGCGACGGGTCTACGATCCCGACATCAATCACCTCGCATGTCAGGGTAGAGCCCATCAACAGCGACTCCAGGATTGGCATTCCCAGCATTTGGGGGATACGGAGCATGGGGACATTTACTGCAAACTTGAACTTGCAATCTACCACGCTCTTCAACTCCTCATATGCATGAACTACACGTTCTATACATGCTGGGACGAAGAGACTATACCAAGACTCACTACAAGCGAAATTGAGAGCCATGTTTCAGCTATAGTATGCTACGTTGGTCAGATAGTTGACAGCTCGAACATTCCTGGCCTATTAATGCTGTTCCCTCTCCGAATGGCTGGTGCAAATACAAATTACTGTTCACAGAAAGACAGGATTCTACGGTTGCTTGAACGGATTTCGCAAACAGGATTCATTGTTTCAAACCGGATTACAGTTGACTTAAAGGAAGTCTGGGCTTATAAAGCTTTGCACAGCATTGAGCAGTAGTTGATTGTGTACAGTAGAGACTGTGCTGGATCATATTGTTACAATCCGGGTACATATAATTATTATTGGTCCAACCGAACAAGTCGAAATATCTAACATACAATCTTCATCGCCTCCACATGCCCGATTCACCGTTACCAACAGCGCCTGATAAACCGTAGGACCTTTCATCATACGCTGTTGACTTCGCCCACTCTTTAACATCACAATCCGACATGCTATTATTGGACACAGCCTGAAGAACTGGTGTCGTTTCGGAAGACAAAATCTGAGTTACTGCCTGCCATGCGTTCCCCAACGTAGATATCCCCGTAGACATCGCAAATAACCATACGACCACCAGCATCAAAGCAAGATGGACTACTAGAACTGACAGGATAATAATGAGGCCCGTCCATCGTATTGGAATAAGAAGTTGCTTTGCATTGGCCAACTCGAACGATTGCTCCGCCGTATAGTAGGGCAGCATATCATAGAAGATCATCTGGTAGAATCTAAAGAAAAGGTTCTGTAATGCTTCAGCCGGGTTACCTGTTTCTTGAAGGATTGTTTGTAGTAGCAGAGAGTGCTCCGGATGAGCTAGCCAACCGAGGGAAGAATCGACGAAGCCAGTGAAAGCGTCATTGTTGAAGGCCCACCCTCCCGCGTTACTGTATTCGAAAAGAGCGGCTCTGATGTAGTCGAATAGAGTGGCATTATGACCGGGCTTTTGCACACCAAAGAAACGTGGCCCCGAATGAATTTTAAGGTCAAGGATGCCGCGCCTCTCATAATCCAAGGGCGAGACCCCTACACCTAGCTGGTGGATAAATTCTGTTCCCGTTTTGGCATGTAATCTTTTCCATCTCGCTTGAGACTTTGGCTCTGCTGGAACTGCCTTCCCTGACATTGTAACATTGTATAGGAACGGCAAGTTGTGTGTAATAAAGCACACACTGGCCTGAAATATCTCGGTTCCGTTGTCACCCAACACAGTACTCCATGTGCCATTTTGGACTATCTTGGACGGCTGTATCCATTTCGGTATTACAGCCGGGGACCAATGCTGAGCGGTTTCATTCCATTGGGATGTCATGTTATTCAAGACCTCGCTCGCATTCAGGAGGATAACTGGTTGGAATGCGTAAGACTGACCTGAAAGAGGATTTTGAAGGGTTTTGTCGTAGCTGACATTCGGTCCCATCAATTCAGTGAAGGTGCACATGGATAGTGGCCAGGCCGCGGAACCAGTCTGATTCCACTCGTTATTGATTCGACAAGAAAACGCGAACGAGGTGTTGCCATTGACCTTTGGGCCTCCCTCCCATCCAGTGGAAGACTCGAGGAGGGCTTCAAGATATAAGCCTTCAGTGGTAGAAGTATCTCCGGTTTTGTATACAAGGCTAGAATTACTAAGATTCGGTGCCACGCAAATTGTCCTTAGGTTGGTGACAACAGTGGAGCCAGACAGGAACTCCAAAGACGTACGGTTATCGACGTTTTCGAGTGGCAGGAGAGCCCGGTAAATGTCTCCGGTATCTGCTACGCCTTTTGGCACAGTCAGGTTGCTGATCGTAGGACGGGTTTCCGCAAACCTCCAATGAGCCAAGGGTTTTGATTGCCAGTATGATATACCGGAGAAGTCGGCTGTGTCCTTGGTCATGTCAAAACCGACGTTTATTGGCGTGGTAGCGTTAAGAACCGCGACGGAGGTCGTGGCAAAGTCAGAAAGTAGGATGGTGGACGCAAACGTGGTAATGAGGTTGACAAGGAATGCCAGAAGAGGGATTGAGCATTGAAGGAATTTGGTTCCGTTTCGTTTCAATCTCTGTTGGGAGGCCATCCAGTAAATTTCCCATGGGGTTGCATTGGTGGCTCTTGCAATGGAGAAACCTGCAAGGTTGGAAAGGCGCGACCCCGTTGTCTCGAGAATAAAAGCCGCCATTGCAGCGGCTAGAAGGCCAATTTGAAAGGCAATTGACACCCGGATCGCTGCTGAGCAGAGGGTGACGACGCGAGTTGCATAGTCACCGACAACGATCATATCCCACATCTCTCCGTGAGGACGCCGGTCTCTGGCCAGCATGGAGCCTATCCATATGTATATAAGGAGCCAACATGCTGCCAGTATTACGATGGTACCAAGTCCCAGAGCCCACAGACCGAAGCAACCGATTCTGCTCCACCAGCGTTCGTGTCGTGGAGCTGGTTTCAAGGGATACGTCGGTATATAATCGTTCTTGTGGTTATGATGAACTTCGAAAGTCCCCAGTTCGATCGCGATTGGAGTTAAATCATGTTTTCTGTCGTTCGGGTAGCTGGGACCGGGAGTGTGATAGGGACTGGGTAAGGGATAATAGACAGGAGTCTTTGAATTGGCTTGAGGATAATGGTCTTCCTTGTTGCGAATTTGGCTATAATGAGCCATGGCAACGCTTGCGGACGCTGGTAGACCAGTGTTAGATAATGGTGGGAAGGGATCGGGACGGTGATGTGACCCGGGGATAACTGAAGGGGCTTTATAGGGTGCTCATCTAGGCTAATTCGGTGCACTCTTTGGGAACCGCCTTCAGAACACGGAGAGGGCTGGCACGACTTGGTCTGGATGCGGCTGAATGGAATGGTCTAACGCCACCAACAAAGCCTCTCAATCTGCCAAAGCCAACCATCGAAATAGATCAAAGCAACATGAGATTTCTATGGCTAAGACTAGCCCGTAACAATATAACATGATGTGTAAAATTACATATCTGAGTAAATTATCCTTCTCTGAATAAAGTCGTACTAGGTGCGCTTAATTATAGCAACAGTTATGCGTTACTACAAGGATTTATGCAAAACAAGAAAATGTGGCTTGAGACTATGACCTTGTGGCAACACGCCACAGTCTTAAGCTTGCTTCAAAAAGCCCAATACTTGACCGTTTTAACACTTCTACTTCTCAGCTCACCTAGCCACTCTGCAGGGAGGAACAAAACAGGGCTGATGATTTCACATAAATTGTTGTGAACTAACTTTTGTTTCTTCCCTCCGTCGCTCACTTGCATCAGTCTCTATGATATTTACGGCTTAAATAGAACTCAAGTAGTACCTTTCACTTTATTTTTGGTACATTGATATCTATACTGGCCTTCCGATTAGTATCCCAGAGTTTGCTACTGTTTCCCGATAATATTCAATGTTAATGGGCCTGTAAGTATGGAAAATCTAGTTGTTTATTTCCTCTAATACTATTAGAGGAGTCTTGTCACTCTCCCAGTTAATTGTAGATGTATTAACGTCTGATTGAAATGTATTCGGTGTGCAAGTGTTTCTAATCTTCATAACACTTTCAATCGAGAAAGTAGCCTGCGGTGCACATCAAATCCGCAACACCTTGCACAAACGCCCTTCTTATCAGCACCCTTAGGCCAAGAGAAAAGAAAGAAGTTCAGAAATAGTGTTGGCTCTTGAGAAGCGTGGTTCAAGGTTCCCAAGTCTAGAACATCTCCATGCATTTGTTGAGTATCCATAATGCTGACTTGTTGCATCGTATTGTCAGGATCAGATACTACGCTGGTTCTGCGACTGTGTCTTCCGCGACTTGGCGCAGCGGCCAATAACCCAGTATGGAAAAGTTGGCATCTTGTACTACAATAAGGTCGTAATACAAGGGTATTTCGTATAAACATCCCTATTCACCTACGCCGCAATCTACACTGGAGTTGAAGATTTGTACATTGAGCGTTATTGGATAGAATGCTTACAGAAGACCTTGGCGCGCCATCAACAACGTTGCCAGCATTGCAGCACTTCATACCGTGATGGAAAACTTGAAAAAAAGAAGGAAAACATATAAAAGCCCGTCATCGTCTCCCAACCATACTATTTTCTACAGAATCACTTCCAACAGCATCATCACATCATCTATTTGCCAGACATTAGTCCTTCTATCGCAGTTGCTCAACATGCGCGCTAAAACCATACTGACTTCTTTCATCGCAGGCCTCGGCGCTGCACAAAGTACCGTTGACCCCCTTACCTATGACATAAACAACGATCCCTTCCACGAGGAATTGAGCAACCTCACTGTGGCCAACAGCCAGGATTCGCACATTGCTGCGGAATCGCGATGGGGTTTCAGAATCGTGAGCGGCGCTGTCATTATAGCAGGATACACCTTGAATGGGGGTAGCGACCGCATGAGAGAGATATGGGATTCCTGCTTTGAGGATCAAGGCGGCAACGTCAAGACCAAGGGTGGCTGCATCAAAGCTTCATCTGATTTCGTAGCTGCGTACGCCATCCTCGGTGTAGCCGGCTACGGGGGCCTGACGGCCCTGATAGGTCTTCTTACAGGGAACAAGGTCTCGCCAACACGGTCCACGGCCTCCACGGACAGGGGTCCAATGCGAAGAGAGCAACGATAGACTATCCCCTTCTGCAGAAAGGGGTGAGCAATATCTCTGACAGCAATATCGACCTGATGAACCACGCTATCGCCGTGGGACGACAGCAGCAGAAGGAAGCCAAGCCTGATTCCAAGCTGAGACAGCGATGTCCCAACAACAACTCCAATCTGTTCCGTCAGGGCCACTACTTCAGATACTTGGATGGCAGGGGAATGAAATTGCAGTGCAAGCCCGGCTGTGGTCGAACCGGTTGGAATGGTAGAGATATGACCATCGCAATTGATCACATGAATGCCGAAATTATGCTTCACTATGAATCGGACGCCCGATTCACGGTGTACAACAACAATAACGGCAGAGTCTATGCTAGATGCAAACTGACCTTCCTGGGCGGTCCATGGGATACTTGTCCCGAATTTATCACTGGACAGGGTTGCAACTTTTGAAGGTGGTCGACAGACTGTGGTAAGAAGGCAAAGGAGCCTTGCTAACGAGAGCAGCCGATAGTTTGATCGAGCGAGTCGTTGCAGGGTCACTGCGGGGGATGGGGGATAATACATATGGTGAACGGAATGCTTAGTTACCGCATACCCAGCAGCTATCAATATGTATGTATGTGGTATTCAATTCGATAGTAAGTAGCTTAGAACAATGGAGTTGGAGTTGAAACGGATTTCCTACTTGTGAGATTTGTGATTTCTCAACGACCGTAGGGTAAGCTTCTTCTGCGCGCTTTACAATCCTGATGATGTTGCAACGTGTGTCCAGTGATCATCAGAACAAAATAGAACTCGTACATTGCGAAACCTTACATGGAAACAGTCGGTCTTGCATGAATTAAACTTATTAATTAAAATCTTCTATCCATAGAGGTCTAATACCAGTCTACTCTTTTGTATCATCAACCACGCGTTTTACCCCATTTAACATTGTCCTGCTTCCACATCGAGAACAATGGTATAACAATGCTAAAGATAGCAACCATAGGAAAGAAAGGGATATAGTATGGAATATACTTCCAATCATTGCAAATAACACATATCAAAACCGGCAAAAGACAAAAGGCAAGCAAGATCGCCCAAGCATAGTCTGTCAGTAGGACGGACACAACGGCAAGGACAAGACCAGCCGGTAGTGCAAGTGGCAGAACAAATACCATGAACAGCTCGGCGCCGATAATAAAGAGTAGCCTAAGCTGGGTCCAGAACGATGCTTCGAAAGGCAGAACATTCAGGTGGGAGAAATGGCAGTGGATAAGGGAGTTGGTCCATCGACGTCGCTGGTCGAGAAGTACTGAGAGGGTGTCGGGAGCGGTAGTGGTACAAGTGGCAGCAGAGAAGTATTGCAGTCGACAATCAGCTCCAAAGTAACGAATTGCCAGAGTTGACAAGTAACGGTCCTCACCAATGGACAAAAGGTTGTGTTCGTGCAAGGTCTTGTCATAGCTTCCAGCATAATCCTCCAAGAGGAGAGGATGCAGGACGGCTGGTCTGTTGTTTGGCCACTTCAGTCTGTAAATAGTGAAGCATCCACTAAGGACCAGGACATTGGAAAATACAGTCTCGACTGCCTTGAGAACAGCGTGAGTGAGCCAGTACTCAAAGACTTGGGTCATTGCGACGTAACTGGCAAAAGGGTTGTTGACGCCCGTGTAACCACAAACTCCGATGAGGCTGTGGTTCTTCTGGAGTTGATGGACGAGGTATGAAATGCCGGTCTTCTCAAGAACAGTATCGCAATCAACGACCAGCATGTGCATGGCTTCGGTGGCATCGATGTTGAGACAAGCTCGCATCTGAAACTCAATCTTCTCGAAGAGGGGGCTCCAAAGTCGACGGTAGTTGACGTAGTGGAAGAAGTTGTAGACGAGAAGCTGAGAGTCGCGTTTACCTCTGTTACCGGGCTTGACGTGGTCTTGCTCATCATCGCGTCCGACCTTGGTGACAAGGACATAAGGAACACCTCGGAAAAAGCCTGTGTAGCAGTGTGCCTTGTTCTCAGATACGCCTTCCAGGTCGAAAGACGTGTATGACTTGGCCTCGTTATCGATACCCATCTCTGGGTCTGCCTCGTGCTGAAAGATGTCCTCAACCAGAATCCTGTGGCTTGGCTTTCGGCCATCGACTGGAATCTTTCCATCCGCGACGATGAAGAGAACCTTGCGGCTGTTGTCGTAGCTGGAATCGACACATGAATCAATCGTCTTGCGAAGCGTAGCCTCATCCTCATTGTAGCAGGGCATGTGCATGATCAGTAGGGCGTCATGCTCTTCGAACTTACGGCTCCTGTATCGGACCCGCATGACACAGATAGCAACGAGTAGCATGAAGGCACCACCAAGACCCATGTAGACGTAGATAAGCCAACGTGTAGCTTCGCAGAATTGACTGTCGGTGCCAAACATGCCAATGTCAACCTTGATGACGCAGCTGACGATGGGTTGAAAGATGAGGAAGTAGCAAATGACGGCATAGATGGCGCCGAGGAGAAGACAGAAGAAAACCTTTTGTCGAAAGGCCATGCGACGTCGCGCATCGTCCATCTTGAAAAACTTGGTAAGAAGCCATGTTGGGATGTAAAAGGTCAAGCAGCGGGCAAGGTATTTCCAGACACCCTGATACTCTCCAGGATTGCTGTGCTCGTCAGTTCGATGAGGCTTCTCCCAAGCCTTGAAGGCAGTGACTTGAGACTCCATGGTCTTGATTCGCTGCTGCTTCTGGAGCTTTCCTCCTTTGGGGGACGGTGATCGTCCATCTTGGAGACTGCTAGCTTCGGAGGGGTCGGGAGTGGGAGTTTGATAGTACTCATCCCTAACATACTGAGTGTTGAACCCGTAGCTGTTGGTACGGGAAGTCTGGGGTCGGCTGTAGATCGGGGTGGGAGACTGTGGGGTCCCGCATTGAGCTGGGGTCTCGTTGGCAGTAGCGAATAGAGAGCCTCTGCTGGCAACAGAAGCTGGGTGGCGAGGGACTGGAGTGATTTCACTGTCTTGGTAGGAAACACATCGACTGTTGAGACCAGGACGCGAACTGGGAGCATAGCTCAAGAGGACAGAGCGGAGACTGGGAGTCGATCCATCGAATCCGTGTGACGAAACGGTGACATGTGCTAGTTGATCCGCTTCAACATCTGGAAGAATTGTTAGCTAATGCAGCCAAGAGACCCACAAAACCAAGCTTTACTTACAGGGACTGGGAATCGCGTCCTTGGGATCGTTGGGAAACAGAGTGGAGTAGAGGACCCTCCACATCTCCTCGTCAGACACCTCAACTGACGTATGCTTTGTTGGCTTAATCTTTTCAAGGAGGTTCTCGAGGCCTCTGATAGGCTCGTCCGCCTCACAATGATCACTATCATCAGCAGCCTGGATGTGATCTCGAAATGTTGGGCTCGAGTCAAAGTCAATCGCACAGGTTGGACACTTGATAAGCAGGGTATGGCAGCGGTAAATGTGTTGTCTGTAAAGAGTTAGTAAACTCCAAGTACGATGATGGTCGGCTTACCTAAGGCGGTGGATTGTCCTCCACGCTTTCTTGGAACATGGCCGTCTGCCTGTCCCTTGCTCGCGCTTGGAATAGGGACAAGCAAATAATTTGAAGTAACCGACATTTCCACTTGCTAAGCCTTCACTGCTGATGCCGGATAGGCCAGGGGTGGAAGGCTGGGACTGAGGTGGAGACCCTTGTTCTTGAGACATCATGTGCATCTCGGTTCAAGGGACCTTGGCACGATGCAGGGGGAAGGATAACAAAAGACCGTTAGAGATATGACAGGTCTCAGGCAGAATACCAAGGGATTGTATAAGAGATGAAGAACCTGTCAGAGTGTTGATGGAGATAATCAGGAACAATGCTATATAGGCCCAGTCTCCTGTCCTTAAGTAAAGAATATAGCTATCCACAATCAGAAGCCACCACACGGAGACATCGAGACGCATATCAGTTCAGCTTCATCTACCAGCAGTCTAGAGTTCTCGCCTCCATGCTGAAACCCATCTATCACTGAACCTAAAGCACACAATTTCCCGAAAAAGTAGAGACAGGGACGCCTTGGCCGAGCTGGAGCACGTTTACCCACTATGTGACCTGCCAAACGTCAGGGCTAGCCCAGTCTACCCGATGGCAAATGGAAATAAAGTGTCTGGCCAGCTCGGTAAGGGTGGACGGGATGGAGCCGAGACTTGGACGAGATGGTGGCCTGATTCTGTTGAATGACTGTAAGCTCATGTCAGTACAGATACTCCCCGGACCGATGGGTTTCTGGACCACGCGTTGGGTAGGAAGCTACTGAAATCGTACATAGAGAATTCTTGATATTATTGGCTATGCTGCAGATCTTGGGATGACTTGCAGGCGTACAAGTCGTACAAGGCGTAGTATGTGTAATAGTTTCGCATAGTGGGAGACGGTGTCACCGGGTTGACTACGCGTACCATCCCACCACTACCGTTAACAGCAAAAGTAAATCCGTGACGAAACCGCAGTGGCGGGAAGATTTGCATACACTCACTCACATGTTTGTGTCAACCATTCACAGAACTTGTGTACCTGACCCCAGATAGTTACCAGTGGTTGGGTTAGATCGCCGTTACAAGGGCTAGGCTATGGACCGTTGGGCATTCCAGACCGACCCAAGGACCCGGTCAGCTCCAAGGTACTTCCCTCTCCATAAGGCCTCCTGAACCCACTCTTCTGAATCTACACCGGCGTGCGGCCTAACCTCAGCTCCCGTCAACCTTGACAGCCTCGCAAATCTTTTCTCTGATCTTCTCAACTGTCGATAATCGGGCAACAAGACTTTTCACTTAGATCGGATCGACCAACCCCTGTAAGGTAAACAAGGTGGTATGGTTGGCTATGAGTACAGGAGAAGGTGCAAGCTGGACGGAAGTTAATGCGTTTGTCTTCATCTTTCTTTTTGGCTGTTGTGGCTTATCATCCTCGAGCTTACAAAATCACTCATCAACAACAATGAGTCCACGAAGACTTGACCACCGTTTATGGCTTTAGACCCAGTTTACAATATCAACAAACGACATATAGAACTTTTCAACGTCGTCTGTTCTCTGTGTCTGTAGACCAGTAGATTGCTTCTCGGGAAAGAAAAAGGCGTCAAGATTTAACGTTTCCCCTTGGCAGATGTATTTGTCACCGGGAAAGGCTTGGCGAAAACGGTGGAGTCTCACGGAGTCCGCCATTCCGATGGGACCATTAGGCTGGATTAGGTAGTTTTGCGTGTACCACACAGACTCTTTGTATGTTTCTTCGCCCAGAAATGTCCGAGTGTAGACGTCATCTTAACCAGTTGGGAAAAGTGGCAACGCTCGACCAACTCAATTGATTAACATAGTAAAGCTGAGATAATGGGTGCAATAGCCAGCGCTTTCTGATGTTCGATCGTCACTCTTATCATATGACGCAATATCCAGGGGCTTCATCTCATGGCAACAGGCTCTGAACTGACACATGGCTTTCACGTCTAACGAAGCAGCCTTGCCACTTATATAGTCCTTTTGAAAAGATAAACATCTACAGACGGAAAGATCACTGAATTGATCTCCTCAGATGGTAGATCCTGGGTGCAAGGGGACAGTGTGGAACCAGGTCTGGGATTTCTTGGTATGGAGAGAAAATGACCAATCATTAAGATTACCCTTGTCACTCCCACTTTCCGAAGCCAGATGAGATGTTAGCGCTGAGCCGAACGGATTCGGCTCGGGAATAATAACACCACTAGTCCTGAGAAAGCATAGTGGAGCCTTTATCCCGAGTCCTCGAAACCACGTCTACACCTTGTTACCACAGTCCGTAACAAGTACGTACAGTATCCGTGGAACATATTCGGTGTTTCTTTTGCCGAGAGCTCGATTCCGCGCATTGTAGAAAACTATTCAAGTAGAGCAATTGTGTTCCAGCCTAAGAACGATTGTTAAATCCTCCAGACTCAGGGGTTAGGTCTTCCAGTACATGTTCGTTAAGTCCCATTACATCAGAATGAAAGTACGAACGAAATAACCCTCACCCGGGACTACTTTTCCAGGTGAAAAAAAAAGAAGGACGTAATGAGCGCATATCCAGGAGCCTTGAAAGGATCAGCCTGCATACCAAGACCAATAGCTCTATGGTACCAACGGTGGTTTTCTGCACGATTTCTTGGCCGACTGATTTGGAAAAGCTTGATATTTCACAAGACAGGATCAGCATGTGATCTACGGCGCCATTGAGATTCGCAAGGTGCAGGCAGGTCCGTGGTCAACACAGGTGCAGTACTATTGCTACAAAAAAGATAACCTACCCTGTAAGGAGAACCTGTGTAAAAAATCACGTACTTTTAGTATTTGGAATATTCTCCCTGAAGGATAGAGAAAGACCGGTCCGGAATCTCACATAGTATCAGGGTGCTGGACTTTGCTGCTGGTCTAGAACACATTACAGCTTCTGCTTAAAATAATCTCAGCCGCTTCAGACATTCCCGAACAACGGCCGTTAGAGTCTGCACGTGTCGGTGTGGCTGGCGCTATGAATCCCTCAGAGTGGTTAGAAGCAACGGGAAGAAAAGACCTGCCAGATGTCAAATTAGGCGAAGATCGCCGCCCATCCGTTGGTGGCGCCCCCTTTTGAGTTCAATAGCTCCTAACTAGCAGCCATCATAGATCCAACCAGATAAACGTACAGCCTCAGGGGTTTGAACGGCAGGTTCCGCGGGGATTCCGTTTTTCCGCTCGTCAATTCTGCTCCGTGGGGACCATTTTGCCACGAAGCCTTCAATCTACAGGGAGGAAATGGCTACGTCCGGTGCAGCTGGAATACTTTCGATGTTCTTGTACACCCCTGGGGCCTGCACTACATTTCATCTCAGAGACAGGGATTAAGTACGAAGTGCAGTAGTAGTTAAATCCTTAAGTGTAATGATGATTGACGCCAAGGTTTTAAATGCATGTTCTGGATCCATGACTCAATAGTTCAATGTACGCACAGATTCGCGAAGGTCCCGATCAACACCCTGGCTTACGAATCTGGGCCGCAGCTCTGATCGGCTCCATAACCCAGCTCTGACGAAAGTCATACGGATCATCTCCTTCCGAAGTAAACCAGACAAGCTCAAAGCCGAGAACATTCGGGCTGTCCGGGAAAGCAAAAGAGGAAATCTTGTCGCTGTCTGCGTTTCCAATGTAGAACGTCTCGGACTCGGAGACAATTATCCGGTGTCCCTTGTCAAGCACATCTTGCGAGACGCCGTTGTGCCAAGTCTGTATGATCCAGTCCTTGGAAATCTTGACGTCCTTTTCTTCGTCTGTAAGTGGGTCGTCCCACAGGATAAGTGACTTGCTTGGGCTTAGAGTTTTGAGCCAGTTGATAAACCCCTCAAATAGCTTGTTATCATCCTCAGTGTCCCACATATACGCGACTTCATCGCCTCCAAAGTGGTGTAGAGGGGATGCGAAATACCTGTCGGTTGTGTTGACAAGATCCCTCACATGGTTGTAGGTCTGTTGTTTGTGGGCTCTGATGTCCAATTGCGCTTTTGGGTGTTTCAGGTTTGGTTTGCCAACTACCAGCTCCTTCTTCCATTTTCCCCTGTAAAGACATCTTAGTCTCCGCTCAGAATAAGTGACCTCATTACGTACCATATGTCGGCGTGGCCAGGCATGTCTGTTTCGGGATAAACACAAATCCCCAAGCGCTGGGCGTGGTTAACAACCTTGCAAATATCATCAGGGGAATAACAGTATGCAGTGTGACTGTGCTTGATGCTTGTGTTTGTTAAACCACGGTCCTCTGGCCAATGCATTGGGAAGCTCTCCGCGTCGTAGATGTGCCAATGGAAGACATTGAAATTATGCTCGTGAAGAACATTCAGTAAATCGAAGATAGCTTCAACGGGGAAGAACTTGCGACCCGTGTCAAGCATGAAGCCTCTGTGAAGGTAAAGAGTTGGGTCCATTTTCCTCAAGGTGGAGTCGTGATGGTGATCTGATACAGGGAATAAGATTCGGAATGGGGTATTTAAAGCTTGCAAGGTCATTTGCAGTTGATGAGCTATTTTTAGTATGATCTGTTATCTTATCGAGACTGATTACTAATCATGGCAGTCCATTCGACGTTGTGGCTTCGGCGTGTAGCTTCCATTGATCCGGGTCACTAGCCCAATCACGTGCTACCTTCATCACTTACTCTTTGCTCTCTAATGCTGCTGTTAACGCCCAGCCCTGCCAGCGTAGCTTATTTATCAGTCGATAAGGGTATCACTTAATGTGGAGAGTAAAATGTGCTCAAACTTTCTCAAATTACCATATCCGGCTAGAGATTGTTGCTTATCTCGCTTGGCACCGTTACATTACCCTAGACACAGACAAATTCCCGGTTCCTTTGACACAAACTGATAGGATGAGAAGGGTGATCCTAGATAAATAAGCTTAAATCCGGTAGAAGCGTTCAGTCTTGGGATAAAGCCAAGGAGAGCTACGCCGCCGTTGGATGTTTAAACATGCTCATATATTCTCGTCCCCACCTGTATTGGACATCTCGACATATGTTACTTAGTTCCATGCGGGGATATAAAGAGACTGTGGAACATGATTATTTGCCCTGCATACCGGCGCTTCTTGCCATTCATCAGCACTAATCGCCCAAGATGAAGTCTTTGGCCAGGGCGTTGAGCGCCCGGCATATCCAGAACATGAGCGAAGCCGAAACACTCGAGGCTCACTGGGGCTACGCAGACCGCGCCCTTCCATGTGCCAAAGACGCCAAAACATGCCAATACCTCGATCTCGTCTACTCAGGACATGATTACAGCATGTTATTCGTTGGTATCTTCTGGGCGATCGTCATTGCTGTTTTGTTCACATGGGCTTTTGCCCGAAAGATGTGGCCATCACCGAAAGCCGACGAATTCTTGATTGCAGATGGCGAAAAAGTCTTCTCTTCAACAATAAATCGACAAAACCGAATGCAAAGAACAGTGGGCTCTTTCATCCGCTCGTACCTTCTACCAGATTCATTACGCATCGTTTTCGGCCGGACAACACGTCTACAAGTCTCTCTGCTGGCCATCATATCAGCATATTTGATCATTGCAAGCTTCGCTGGTCTTACTTACAAAATTTGGGTGGTCGCTGTGCCAGATCACGAAGGCGTCTATACAATTCGAACAACCCTCGGTCCATGGTCCAATCGAATTGGTGTCCTCGCATATGCCCTTACACCCCTCACTGTCATGCTTGCGAGTCGCGAATCTATTCTGAGTCTCTTAACTGGCGTCCCTTATCAAAGCTTCAACTTCTTACATCGTTGGCTCGGATACATCATTCTGGCTCAGGCTCTACTTCACACAATCGGATGGATTGTCATCGAGACGAAGCTTTATGCTCCGCAACCGGATGCCGCACTGCAACTCATCACGGAGAAATACATGATCTGGGGAATCGTCGCAACCCTGCTGATCATGCTTCTCTTCGTCCTGACTCTGCCTGTTGTCATCCGTCGAACAGGCTACGAATTCTTCCGAAAGGCCCATTATGTACTAGCCATGGTCTACATCGGCGCCTGTTATGCGCATTGGGATAAACTCTCCTGCTTTCTCTACTCGTCTCTTATCATTTGGTTCCTCGACCGTGCCCTCCGACTGGTCAGGAGTGGCTTGATTCACTACCAATTCATGGATACCGGCTCTATGGGCTTCAAGTCCATCAAGGCATCCGTCAAACATTTTCCGGACGCTGAAAACGGCGATATCGTGAGACTGGACTTTGTGCACTCTCAGGACCCATGGAAGATCGGTCAGCATTTTTATCTCTGTTTCACCGAATGCAGTATCTGGCAATCGCACCCGTTTACACCCTTGAGTTTACCGGTACTTCGAGACGGGACTGTTCAGCATTCGTATATCCTCCGTGCAAAGCAGGGCGAGACAAAGAAACTTGCAGAGATGGCACGCAAACAAATGGCCGAAAATGACACAATGACCACCCCCGTCATCCTTTCCGGCTCTTATGGCGAATGCATTACAGAGGACTTGACACCAGAGACCAACATACTCTGCGTCGCTGGTGGTACAGGAATTACATACGTCTTACCTGTCCTGCTTGATCTAATTTCCAAGCCATCATCTCCAGTGCGCAAGGTACAACTCATTTGGGCCATCAGGAAAGCTTCTGACGCGCAATGGGTTCATAAGGAGCTCGAATCTATCTACCAGTCCCGCGAGTCGCATGGTACTGAAGTGTGTATATACGTAACACGCGAAGCTGGCTATCCTACAGCTACAACTCGTGTGGACTTTGAGGATAAGGAAGTCGAGGTCGGCGCCTCATCTACATCCAACCTCTCTGACTCGGGTGATTTGAGCAACGGGAATTCCAATTCTCACCCCGACTTGAGGAAGTTGGTCCCTGAGTTTATCATGAGTACTGTCAGGGGTCCCACAACCGTGTTCGCAAGCGGTCCAGGCAGCATGGTTAGTGACTTGCGGTTGGCTGTTGCTGCTAGCAACTCCGGTTCTCAAGTTTGGAAAGGCAATGACCGGTTTGATGTTTCTTTAGTGTGCGACAATAGATTAGAATAGCTCTCTTCATGCAGATAAACCAACAACAAGTTGCCTTCAATGACCCTTTCTCGACCTGGGTAGCTTAACCTTGCGTACTGGCCTCCCTGAGCCAACCGGTCGACATAAAGACCTCCCGGCATGGCAACTCCCTTCCTCCCATTTTCGACTTGGACTCAGTGATAACCGCCTAAGCACACGGGAACACCGTCAAGTGTCTTGCCAATGAGCAGGTGGTTTTTAGGGTTAATAGCTGCGTAGCCAGCCTCGTAGCGCTTACACCGAGCATCCATATCGTACAGGCCTTTGTCGAAGTGAGCGGTGACCACATTCCAGGCGTAGATTGCATTCCGCGAGTTGACGCAGGCGTAGACCATGGGTCCACCTGCCTCGTAGGCAAAGCCGCGCCACGACTGTCCCGGAGGAGGGTTGGGGATAGTGCTGATGAGGAAGCTGCCCCAGCGGTTGACTGTCTCTCGCACCAACCATGTCGTCAGGTCCGTCAGCCTGACGTCCAGCTGGTAGCCCCAGCAGTCGACCATCTCGCGCTTTTCGAGGCCACGCTTGTGATTGTGGAAGGACGCGAGTGCCGATTCGCTGATGTGGCGTGTGAAAGGCGCTGCATCGGGGCTGTCGTCGGACCAGATGACCTGGGTGCCATTTTCGTACGTGTGGCCGGTAAAACTGCCGTGGAAAGGAATCGCCTCGTCGTAGAATGTCTGGGGCGGTGCCTTTGGGAGCGCGATGGACGGCAGAGCCCACGCCAAGAGGACGGCGATGCGGAGACGCATGGCTGTCGAAGGGAAACGGCAGAGTGGAGTAAAAAGACGGAGGGAGGACCGCGGGAGGAGACCTAGATTGAGAAGAAATAGATCCTGTTAGATATCCAGCACTGAAGTCTGGATCCCACCCGGGTTAAATGCATTTTTGCCTGTCTCTGTTCTCTCTTACTTTCTCTTTTCCCCGCCTCCCTTCTTTGAGCCTAGCTTTGGCAAAATGCAGAATACGGTCCCTATCTGCATCCATACATGAATCCTAAATCGCCTATTACCGCACAACTAGAACCAATGATCAGCTCAGGGTCATGGATTGACAACGTCGTTACTGCCCTGGAGCAGGAGTTGCCAAGAGTCTAGACTAGATCTATTCCCACTACAGAGGCACACCTCAACACGTGTGGACCAGGCACAAGGGTGTTACGGGGCAAACACCCAACAAGGAGAATCAGCCGAATCTCACAAGCCGTCAGCTTAATGCACAGAGCATGTTCCAGTGGTATTATAGGATTTCGATGTTACCTACTTAATATGATCTTGGACTAGTAGACTCCGATGCCTCCAAAATGCCTGCACAATACGAATATTATACCTCCCGTGCCACATTCAACAGGCAATAGGCTCCACTAGATCTGCGGGATCCTTGTATTACGAGCCTATCTTATCTAAGCGACAAAGGTAGTATCGAGCAGTCGGGGCAAGTATCAACCCGACGGCTTCGTTAAAGAGGATTCTCAGAGATGGGAGATATGGTGCATGTGTGAACTGAACGACCAGGAAGTGTTCTCCAAGCGCGGTCGCATCTTATGACCCAGATAACCGCCAATTCCTTCACCATCCCGGATTGCGCCGCGATCAAGGATACTGCAAGGATATGAGGTCTGAGTTCATTTCGTCACACATAGAACAGCCGAACCACGCAGTGTGACGCCTGAGAGTCGTCTTCTCTATGGTGCGATGAGGGCTCGACAATGCCATATTCGTCCAGCTCGATGTAATACTAACGTAAGTCAATTGATCATTTTAATTTACCGACAAAGCGGTCTGAGACGTAGGCGAATGTATGGTAAGAGACGTAGTTTAAATAATAGAACCTTTTCTATGTTCACTACACGAGCTGTACCAGTCTCATGGCTTTCAGGGCTACCCTCGATCTTGTTAAGGAGCTTACTATCATCGCCACGTCAGTAACAGATCTTGTTTTATGACTTCTTCAATCAAATATATAAATAAAATATCATATTATAAAAC